>JAPYZL010090823.1:0-17456 GCA_030522825.1 Platygaster orseoliae
ATTTTTTTTTTATCGCGGACTTTGCGACACCCTGTATATATATATATATATATATATATATATATATATATATATATGTTTTATTTCAAATTAAACATAAATATGTTCCCAAGAAAAAATACCCCGCAACCAGGACACGAACTCTCGACCCTGAGGGTAAAAGTACAGTGATTTAACCACTGGACCAACAAAACATCTAGTTAATTAATGTGAACAAAATCTTAAGACATTTGTACGGTAGAGTTGATATCACCGAAAAAATTCATGTTACGAAAATTTTACTGTAGTAGCTCACATCTATTATTGAGTTTCGTTTACAATGGCGGATCCAGAGGGGGGGCTATGGGGGCTGTAGCCCCCCCCCCCCCAGCAGCGGTAAGTTCCGCGAAAAAAAGGTTGTCAACAAGAAAATGTTGGAATTCATTTCTAAAAAAAAAAAAAAAAAGTTCGACAAGACAACTCTAAAGGTGGGAATTTCTTTCAGCCCCCCCCTGATGTTGAATCCTAGATCCGCCACTGTTTGTTTATAGATCAATGTCAAATAAAAAATCTTATACGGTCAAACGAGCCTTGTAAGAAATTCTCACCACCTAATAAGGAATTTCCAGAATCATATAAGGCTTTTTTTGGCCTAATAAGGATTTTAGTCCTTATTAGGTTCATATTAGGTGCACCTTATAAGAATCGACGAATCTAATAAGATTTATATTATGTTGATCTTATAAGAAAATAATTCTAATAAGATTTCGGAAATTCTAATAAGATTTTGGGAAATTCTTATAAGACCAAAAATCATGAGGGTAAAAGTATTGCAGTTCAAAAAATATTCTACAAAACATATAAAAAAATATTTTATGCACTTCTAACCTCAAAGTTTTACATTTGGACGGGCTTTGAGACTAGAATTGCATAAAATACTGTATGCAACTTAGTGCAAGTGCGAAGACTATTCAAACCCTCGGCTTCGCCTCGGGCCTGAACCCTCGTCTTCGCCAAATTCGACCCTTGCACTACGTTACATAATGTACTATTTTTTTCATGTACATGCATGTTTTTAAACTTTGAACTTGTTGATGAACATTTTCTCCATTTGTTGGAAAAAACGCGATACATAAAAAATTTTTTAGAAAAAATATTCGCCTTTTTTTTAAGTGTTTGAAAATTTGGAACAAGATATAATAATTTGCTGTAACTGACACGTTGAATTTGACGTTGATCATTTATTTCAAGCATACCTATAATCAAATTTTATCTTTTCGAATTTAAATACATGTTTTTTATCTTTTGCGATTTTTTCAATATGTGTAAAACTGATTTTTCGGCATATTCATGTCATTTTTTCCTTTCCGTGCATATTTTTATCATTACATACACTGAATAAGATAATCACAATTTTCCGATACTTGTGTATGGAAATTATCCCATGTTGCATGGATATTTGAGTAATATGGAAAATTTCGTATACAAGTATGTCAGTTTTCCCATACTTTTCCAAAAAGTTTTATACTTGAACGAGAAAGTCTCCACACATATAAGAATTATGGAACAAATTATGGAAAGTTTTCGATTCATGAATAGGATACAATCTCCTATAATGTATGGAAAATTTTTCATAGTGTATACAACTTGAAGGGTTTTCTCATATCCCGAATTTCTCATATCCGAATATCATACAGCTTTCTGAAATTCACGGCCGATTTTTCGAGAAAACTCACTGGAGGAGATTTTTTTCCGAAAAAATGTGTGAAAATGACCCCCTCCCCGACGAAGCTTGCCGAGAGGTGCCGATCTCGGGTGACGGGCGAGAAAGCATAGACCGCAGGCGTGTCACGCGTACGCCGCGACGCTCGGCGTCGGCGTCGCTCGCGCCAGCAGAGTCTCCTCCAGTGGGGTCCGGGCATTAACACCGAGCGCCGTGTACGCGTAGTAGAAGGGCTGGTGCGCGTGCACTTGCTACCAAACCCGCGTCGTCCACGTAGACTCGTTACCGAGCCTCGGGAGTTGGTTTCACGTGGTGCTCGTGACGACCCTCGGAACAACGGACCAGTGCCAGCAAGTGCGTCCCGGTTGTTCCTCTATCACCCCCGAAAACAACAACAACAACAACAACAACAACAAAAAGAAACCCAACTGGAGGCGAAAAAGCTCGGAGCTTTTTGACAGCTTCCCCTCGGCTTAGTCGTCACCAATCAATAACCAGCGCCCTCTCCCTCTTTCTCGCGCTCCCCTGCCCTCCCCTTCCGCCCCCGCCCCTCGCCTACCCACCCCCTGTGGCAGCGGCGGCCTCTCTCTTTTTTATCCGCACGTGCAGCATCATCCCACACCAACGCCGCCGGGACTTGTTATTTTTATCTCCTCCGCGCGGGTTTTTTCAAAAGCTCGAAGAAACAACAACGGGGAAAGAGAGAGAGAGAGAGAGAGAGAGAGAGAGAGAGAGAGAGAGAGAGAGAGAGAGAGAGAGAGAGAGAGAGAGGGGAGAGAGAGAGAGAGAGAGAGAGAGAGAGCTGCGGCGGCGGGAAAACACGACGACAAGAAGAAGCTACTAGGATGGAGCGCTAACCCGGTGAATGAAAAGCGGAAAATTATGCGCAGGAGCAGCGGGAAAGAACGCCGCTCGTTGGAAAAGTCGTGAGGGGCTGGCGATGCGAAACGAGGCCGGGCTGCGAGGTCCCGTAGGGCCGGGGTAGAAAAAAGGGCCCGTTCGGGGTGCCTCTCGGGCGGCGAGCTGGACTCGCTCTCGGAGCGCATGAAACATGATAGAGGTGAGCATATAGTCATTCAACGTCTTTTTAATCGTGTTGAGAGAACGAGAAAAACTATGAAATTTGAAAAAGGGAAACACACGGAGAGAAATTGTTGGTTACAGCAACCATTCGTTTAGTAAAATATGAGCCTACCAAAGTTTTGATTAATACAACCAAAACTTTATGTATCATGACCAAATAATTGGTTATTGCATCCAAAGTATCAGTCATAAAAAATTAGCATCAGCTGCTATAACAAAAGTTGTAGTTGTCATTACCAAAGTTTTGGTTGTAGTAGCAAAAATTTTGGTGATTTCATTGTACTAAATCAATGGTTGCTGTAACCAAACCATTTTTCTCCGTACACAACATTGAACTTGGTATATATTTTCGGTAGGACCCCACAATGTCCGAACCGTAATTACCAAAAATTTTTATGTCCATCTAATTTAATGTCCAAATTTTCTTATTATTTTAGTCTAACTTCAATCTTTAAAAGATTTTATTGTGTTTAAAATTTCAAATTTTTGAAAAAAAAAAAAAAAGAAAATTTTCCAAATAGTTGATAATTTTACAAGTAGACAATATAAATTTTGTATATTGTGATCATAATCATATTTTTTGGAAAAGTGTATAGTTTTTATATTTTTATGAAAAAATTTCAAAAACTTGCAAGTATTGGAAAATTAAGAAAAATTTTTTTATTACAGAAATTTCAATTAATTTTTTTTTATTATTATTATTGTTAAAATATAAAGAAAATGGAAGAGCATTGGGATAATTCTCCAGACTGTTGTAAATTCTATAAAATTTGAATCATTTATTGAATTTCAGATAATAAACTTTGTATATCGTGAAAAAATTTTAAATTCTGAAAAATTACAAAAACCGTGTAATATACTACATTCTTACATAATAAAAATTAATTTAAATAATTTCATCAAAAAAGTAATTTGAATAATAATTTTAAATATAAAACAATGTTTCATCATACGGATACAGTCCAAAATTCTTGAAATTTTAAAAACAATCTATGAATAAAAAAAAACAGCTAGGCTCTAATTTGCGGCATTTTTTCTTAAATAAGTTGCTACAGTTTCAAAAAATTATGAGCATATCATACTTTTCTATTCAAGTTGCATAAAATTTTTTTAACGGTGACTTTACTAGAGAATTTCACTCGATTCGAGTGAGAATCCTGTAAATAAAACTCGAATGAAATTTCAATCGTTTTAGAGTGATGCTCAGAGGAGAAAAAATTATTTACATAAATAAAAATTACTTATTTAACTAATTTGTCGATATTTCCCAATAAATAAATAATATAGCATTTTTCGGTTTTTTCTTAAATGATTTGCCGTTTCTTCGCACAAAATTCGTATGATTTGTCTATAAAATTTCTTCAATTTTGAGCAGAATGAAATTTTATTATTACATAAATAGTATTTTGAGTAGTTATTTATAATAAGTCATAGGCTATTTTTGATTAAGAAATTCGTAACCTTTCAACTTGAATTCGTTAAAACAAATAGCAAATTTTGCGATAATTTTATTTGTATCGAAATTCTCTGCCATTTTTCATAAGTAATTCCAAGCTTTTTCTCTTTATTTTGAATAATTGTTTGTATATAAATTTTTTCGTACACATAAATGAATGAATAATTCGGTAGTTTTTCGTTAATAATTTTTCTGCCTTAGTGACGCTCAACTTGAAAAAACAAGTGATTGATTTAGTCAATTTTTTCGAGTGAATTATCACTCTCAATTTTACTCATTTAAAAAGAAATTTCCACTTCAGTTTGATTTACAGGATTCTCACTCGAAGAAATTAAGTTACAAATTACTATTCCAATAGTCAAAGGTTGATTTACCATAATAGTCAAAATTTGACTATTATTCATGCAAAAAAAAATTCATTGTCAAGTTGTGTTGAAACAGCGAATCTTCTTGCTGATGCAGCAAATCCTTTTTTTTCGTGTATCATTCGAAGAATTTCCAACTTGAAAATATTCGGAAAAACGACTGGGAATGAGAGAAAAAAAGGTTACTCTAAAAAAAATGTATAGGTTGAGGAGCTCACTCGCGAGCATGATTTGAGTTGGAGGGCGATGATTTCCAAACAACAACCTCCCTCTGAGCACCCCCTCTCCCCCCTTTAATACGCTGGCGTTGCGTCGATAACGTATCGCGTGTGCGAACAGCGTCATGCATGCGCGTTTCCTCTTCCGCCCTCTTCCTTCGGGATATTAACATTCCGCCATTGTTTACTCGAGGTGTACAACACGGGGAAATATTGTTACAGCGAGGAAAATGAGTGGCTTTGTCGCATTTTATTAATGGGCCGATGGTGCGGTTTCTTAATTTCCGGCGGGGGCTTCGGGAAAATGAGAGGTTCTATTTTTGGACAAGGCCGTGTTTTCCGGCGAGTTCGTTGGACCATTTGTTTTCGCGCTGCAATATAATTTCGAAAGCTTTTTTGCGTAGGATAAAAGGCATGTTTTGGTTTTTTTCGCGAGTTGAAGTTGAATTTTGTAAATGTTTCCGAATGTAGCTAAAAAGCTATTTTCTTTATTTGAGAAATTCACAAAAATTGGTCTAGTTTTTCAGAAGCTTCAATAGTAATGCAATTTTATTTTTCTGACAGAGGAAAAGATTGTGGAAAATTTGAGGAAAATGGTTGAAAATGTGTAACAGTAAATCGATGACATTTTTTTTCTGAAAGAGGAAATGATTGTAAAAAAGTTGAAGAAACTGTTAAAAAATTTCTAAAAGTAAATCTAACAATCACATTTTTTATATGTATCATATATCCAACTGAAACGATATAAAATTGATTCATGTTTATTTTAAAATTTAATAATAAAGTTATTCAATAAAAATCACAAATTAATTATTTAAACAAATATTGTGGTTCACTTTGGATACAGTAATTCCATGAAAAAAAAAAGTAATATAAAATCTAGCATTTGTAAAACTGCCGTAATTTTTTAATATCACTTTGAAAAATATTTTTACTATTGGTTCTTTTATTATTCATAGTACCAACAATATTTGTATTCAACACTTGAGAAATACCAAAGAAAATGAATAATTATTGAAAAGTGACAGCCTATAAATTTTTTTTTTTTATTCTTTAAAATTCTCTTCCCCCGAACAAAAATGTAACGTAACAATCTGGAAATTCGAGACATTAATATTTGACACTTTTTTTTCATTTTTCGATGGTATTTTGAATATTATAAACAAGAAATTAAATAATAAATTACTCAAAGTCCGGTTTCCAAAGTTTTATTGATTATTTCTCAAATTTTTCCTTTCAGTTAAAAGTCCAAAATCACAAAACTTTCAAAAATGAGTTGATCATTTTTCATTTTTTCATTCTATTTTAGGAATTCAGAATTAAATTTTATATTTTTGCATCGATTGCTCTAAAATCTTTAACTACAACATATCATTCTCAATGTACCTACAATTCTACCACAAATTTCAAAGTATGTCGCATATTTCACCCATTCGTAAAATTCAAAAATTTTTCAAATCTGCAAAGTTTGTTGGAATAATCCCAAAATTATCTAATCTGTCAAAACTATCGAAACTTTCGAATCAAGTCCAAAATGTAAGTAAAGTTATAATAATGATCATCATTTATAGTTAACTTAAAATGCTAAAGTGAATTTGTCGTCATTAGATTTCCAACTGTCATTCTTCGGTTTTTCGTAATTCAGTACGAGAGTTACATTTTATTGATTCATTCTGAACAGGTTCGAGGATCGTGAATTATTTAGTGTAAATGTTGCCGAAGAAGGATATTTTGTTTGGTATATTTTTGAACTTTTTTTTTTATTGACTTTCAAATCGTTAAAAGTCAACGAGTGTGCATGCAACAAAATCCCGATGTATTTTTTTATTATGAAACAGATTTTCGCACAGAACATGAAATATTTACATTCGGTTTTTATTTCGTGCATTTTTTTCAACCGAAATTCGTTTCAATTTTTACAACCAAGACAAGTAAAATTTTGTGTAAAGTTTAAATTTTAAATCATTTTACGTCATCGAGAGACTTATACAAATTTAAACTTTAACATTATCTGCAGCTGTTTTTTAAACTTGAAAGCAAAATATATTCCGAAGGATTGAAGACGTAATTGTCTTATTATTCGCATTGTGAATTTTCACAAAATTGATCGTTAAACGACGTACAATATTTTTATAAGGTTGATATCAAGAACCTTATTCAGCGGGAAATTCTAGGTCTCGGCGTAACTGATGAGATTGTCGATTAATTTCTCGCCGTAAGTATACAACGAAAGCCCGTATTTATCTGTTCCATCGCCAGACTATCTTGCAGCTTTCAAGATTCGAGAGCTTCACAATTTCCAACTTTCGATGCTCTTGGAAATTGACCAGTACAGGTAGTTTAATCTACGAAATTAACTCTAGTGCTCGCCTCTCCCAAAGAAACTGACTCCGAGTACTCGACTTTCGCTCCATTATCAAATAACTTACGGCGTATCAACAACTATTAACACCGATAAGCAACTCTATTTTATACATGTTAACGAAACGTCAACAACGTTGCTCAAGTCAATGAGCTTCGTAAAAAATTAACGTACTTGATGAAAATGCAAATCGGGAAAATTATAGGTTGGAATGTAATTTTTTCAACCCGCTGTAATAAAAAATCATTATTTAATCAACGTATTATTTTGTTATTGCTTGTATTTTCGTTCGTTCATTATTTCTGTTTTTTATTTTTACTTAAAGTAATAATCAACTCCGCCCTAATTTTGAATCCCAAGAATTTTCGTTCAAAATTCACACATTTTTGCATTCACGTTTACATAAATAATAAACAACAAATTTATTTTCCAAAGTTCACGGCATCGTGCATAATGTGAAAGAAAAAACTGTTGCAGTATATTTTATTTTCTTTTTTAAGGGTAAAAAAACGCTGCTAAAAAATTGAGATGGTCATATTTTCTGGATAAGCCATAACTGTATATAATTATATTAATCGAGATAACGTTTTATTATTCAGTACGAGGAGCATTTCCATAGTTTATAGCCGGTCAGAATAACGCACCACGGCTTTGTATAATGCTGACATTATAGTTCTCGATGCGATGTTATTATCGTATTCCATGTGGAGATTACAGACTATTGTGTGAATAGCAAGGACTTTTGTACTATTTTACCACCCCTTAGCATGGAATTATCCATCTATAATGCATTCCGAAAAATACAGACAAGATTCAAGTTTCATCTGATTTTGATTGGAAGCCAATTCAAATATTTTAAACATTTTCCTTGAAAGCATTTACCAGAAGTATCAATTTATTATCCTGCGAATCCAAAAAGTTGGAAACTCAAAGAGCTTCATTGTTTGCAATAGATTGAAAATTTTCTCTGCATGAAACTTTTCGCCGACACTTGCAACTTTCATCAACTTGATACTCGTATATCTATTGATAAGTTTGAAACATTGCATATAAGGCGAGAAAAGCCAGGAAACGTTATCAAACTTGGGCGATTCTCGCATCGATCGTTTTTTGTTCTTCTTCTTCTTCTCGCGCGCTGACAATTTAAAGGAAACATTTTTCCGGTACGACAGACTTTTCCCCTGATCGCTGATCGATGGAGGGCATAAATCACGGCCAAATTTAATCAAGACAAAGTGACACGAGTTGCTTTTTTCGAATGGTTATTCATGAAATGGATCGCTTATTGAGAGCTCTCATTCTCGTAACGAGACCAATGATTCATTGTGTCGCGTATCGGCGCCACACTTGGATACTTGAAGATTCTTTTTTCCCATCGCTAATGCAGCGTACATTGCGGAGCATTTTGTCGATCGACCGTCCGCCAGCGAGAAATATCGCCAGGGGCACAAACTTCCCTCTCAAGAGCGTATCAAGCGTTTCAAGCTACTTGCGCAACATTTATCTTCGTCTTTCGAAATAACTGGGCTTTTGTTTTTCAAAAGAATTAATGGTATAGTTACAAGAGCATCGAGGCTGCGATTGAGCATTTGTCAAAGAAAATAAATTATGGTCATGTAATTTTTTAAAGCCAAAGGGAACTCGAAATTCTTCGTATCTTGAAACAATTTTTTTTAGACGAAATTAAAAGAAAATAAAAGTTTGGAAAATTTTTTGACCATGTGAAAATCAGAATCTGAGAATTTTCTAAACGTCTAAAAAACTCTAAGCCCTATTAAATACTAGGAATTTAAAAAAATGTATGATAATAATCATTAATATAATTGATAGTATTGAATGCTAGGAATCAGTCGAGAAATCCAAAAAAATTCTAGAAAACTTTGTAAATCTTAGACATCTAAACAAGTACCAAAAGTAATAGAATTCTGAGAAGAGTGTTTTTTACAAATTGTGAAGAAATTCTCACCATCTACAAAATTCAGAATTTTAGAGCATCAAGATCTCCAACACTAGAAAACGCGACAAATCCTCATTAATACTCAAAAATTACAAGAAATTAATGAAATATGAAAAACTTATTAATCTGAAATTTTCCCATAAACTTATGAAATCGCTGAAAATCTATCGATCGAGTTTTTAAGTATAAATGCCGAAAAAATACGAAAGAAAGCAAAAATTACTGGAAATCTGTGTGAAAGATACTTTTTACTGAAAAATCAACACAAGTACATACTCAAAATCGTTGAAAATTTCTGAAAGTCTGGAAATTCTTCAGCTTTGAAATTTAAACTTTAAATCCAATTTAATATTAGGAATGAAATAAAACAGTAATAATATGATCGATAATTTATTAATTGTGATTATAATTTTTATTATAATTATAATGAAAAAGTGTGGATACTAAAAAAATACAAGAAAATTTTCAAATCATAAAAACTCTGAACAAGTACGAAAAGTAATAGAATTCTATGAGAAGAGTGTTTTTTAAAAATTTTGAAGAAATACTCATGATCTATAAAACTCGGAATTTTAGAGCAAGTTCTACAATACTAAAAAACGTGACAAAATCTTATAAATACTCAAAAATGATAAAAAAGTTATGAAATATGAAAAACTTATCAATCTGCGATTTTCCCATAAATTCATGAAATCACTGAAAATCGATCGATCGATTTTTTTTTGTATAAATACTAAAAAAATACGAAAGAAAGCGAAAATTACTGGAAATCTGTGTAAAAAATACTGTTTACTAAAAAATCAAGACAAGTACTCAAAATCGTTGAAATTTTCTCAATTTGAAATGGAATCCCATGGAAAAAAATTCAACTTGAATTAATTAAGAGTTTCGAGAAAACCGTTTTTTAACTGAAAATCGAGTAAATGAAAATCAGAACGTTCAATTTATGACTTAGATCGTTGAACTTTCAGTATTCGAAAACTTCAATATGTTGAATATTTTTTATTAAACTTTAATGTAAACAGACCGAATATTAATTAAATAAGTGCGAGTAGAAAGAATATTTTAGTATAGGATTTTAGATTAAAAATCTTCTAGTAAAAGAAACTAATTATAGTATTTTAGTGTATTCCTATAGTATTTCAAGGAAAAATCCTTGATGTGGAGAAATATAATTTTGATTCTTGAAAATTTAAGGGGGTGTTCTCATCGAACGGTTTCGAGAAATTGATTTTTTTTTTTCATTGTTTCAAAGATTAGGGATCTTAGAATAATATACTAAAAGGATTTTCCCGCATTCGAAACGGAAAACGGGTTTTGGGAAAACTTCGTCACGCTCTGCACGGAATTGCCGCGGAGCGCCACGTTCGAGCCTATGTTCGCAAGGGTGCAGTGGCCAGACAGTGAAAATTTTTTCACATGAGTTTTCTGAATTTTGTAGTCTAAGGGTTAATAGAACTTTGAAAAGAAACCGCATCAGAAAATCAATTATAGTTTTCTCACGGTAAAATTCCAAAAAACCCTTCGAAATACGGCCAATCCATGGGAACGTTTTCAACGCGTTTTTCTCAAAACTACTTTTCCTAAACTGGTTCACGCGATTTCTAAGGAACTAGTGAACGGATTTTGATAAAAATTTTTTTTTAATGTGTGGAAATGTACTCGCTATCGTCTGACGGGCGTTTTTTCCCCTATTGTTTATAACAAATGTTTGATGAATTTTTAAAGTTAAAAAAAAGGTGAAAAAAAAACGATTTTTTTTCTATAGTCTGCCATTTTGAAAATTTTTATGTTAAAAAAAAGCCTCCGTCAGACGATAACGACACTACCATAGATTAAAAAAAAAACATTTACTCTTACTTTATTTCAGACAAGCCATTTTAGAGATTTGAAGCCATTTTAGAGATTTGGTGTGAACCATCAACCAACTTTTTTTCAAAGGCCTATGTTCGCAAGGGCGCAGTGGCCAAACCGTGCAAACATCTGTAGAATTTTTCTCATTCATGTATAGAAATTTTTTTCATTCATGTTTAGAATTTTCCGGAAAAGTATGGGAAAAGTCACATACTCGCATAGGAAATTTTCCATGTTCCAAAAATTCCCATACAATGTAGGATAATTTTTATACAGAACATGAGAAAACTTCTATACACAAGTATAGGAAAATCGCGATTTTTTTTTAACAGTGTGTGTAGTTTCTTGAGCAACTCACGCAAAAGCCTGTTACATATTTGAGGACGTGTGTTGGTGCCCCATTTGTGGACAACAATCAGAAACTCGAATCGAAATAATGGGACTCGGGTGCTATCTGAAGAAAAGTTTTCATTTTCTGACGATAAAAAAGTCCCCGACCCGCGCTCTCGACTTAATTGCGCTTTCACCGTTTCGTGACCAAACGGAATCTTATCGATCGCACGAAAAAGAGCCAGCATAATAGTCGTTTCTTTCTTTCTTTCTTTCTTTCTTTTTTTTTTCCAACGCGACCCGTAATTCGCGTAAATGCCCGGGAAAACGAAACTGTGTTTTTCGGAAAAATATCAAGTAACGAAATAGGAAAAACATCAATTATAGCTAAGTGCGGAGGAGCCTTGGTACAATTTTTTTTGTTTTTATTGTTGCGAGTAGTCTCGGAAAAAGGCGGTACTTTGGGAAATTGTTGGGTGCACGTAGCCCCTGAGTTATCTCGTTTCCGTGTGACCTAAAAGCATATCAAAACCTTGCCAAAAAGGATTTCCGTCTCCGTTGGCTCTCCGGGAGAGAAAAAACCCGGGGATATATCCCTTGGGTCAGGCAGGATCGAAGCAGGCAATGTGGTGATGTGTACATTATATAATGGAGAAAAAAGGTGCTCGAGGAGGTATATCTTTCGCTTCTTTAGTATTCTCCCGATTGCTCCGTTTCAGCTCAAAATAGCAAATTTATCCCATTCGCTACACTCAAATTATCTACCGATAACTCTACCATCAATATCTTCAAAATAAACATGTTGAAAAATGAGTCGAAAAAAACTATACGCACAAAATTCATCACTATGGACATTCAAAAAATACCTCATTACTTTTAAAATTTAAACGATTCACAAAAATATATTTATTTACTTTTATTATGTAAAAATCGATAAATTTCATTTCAAAATATTTTACGAGTGCCAAACTCGCATGTTTTACAACGTTTCTTTTATTTTTGAAGGACACTAAAATTTAAAACAGTTCAATTAAAACAGTAAATAAAACAATTTTCCTTAGAACTATAATTTAACAAAGATTTTGATCATTATTATTCTTTTGACTTTGACGTTTTTTTTTGTGGGTGTAATTCAAAAGTAATTTTTCTTGATGCATTTATTCTCAGAGTGTGTAAAACTCATGCTCTATAATTTGTAATTCAGGTTGATTTTACGACTTATTTTTACTTAACAATTTTACTGGATAGATCGAAATATCTTGCAAATTTCCCTTTTTTTCGAAATAAATTAATTTATCAATTTTTTAATGACATTTTCCACTAATGGATTAATTACTGCCAAATTTAAAATTACTTATATGTATCACTGATAGACTGAATATTGATCTATTCTACTGGTTGTCGCGTTATCGAAATAATCCGTTGGTTGACTAATTATTGATCGATTCTACTCATCTACCTGACAATCATATTCTACTGGCTGTTACATATTATTGATACGCATCACTGATGGACTTTGAAAATTGATTTATTCCACTGATTTACTCGTTGTGAAAGTGTTCCACTGGTCGACTATTTATTGACGAGTTCTACTGATCAACTTGGCCTTATTATCAGTCTACCGAGTAACTAAAAATTATTTATTTGCATCAGTGATAGACTTTGAATCCCTATTTTAATCCCCTCATAAAATCACCAAATTTTCAAACAACATTTTCTAATTTTTTCGTAGAAAAATATTGAGTAATAAGCCGGTGAAGGAGCACTTTCGAGAACGCTTTTTAGAAATCATGATTTGCGGTGGACACTGTATCTCAGCGCAGAATTATCTCAAGTCCAAAAATCTAAGCAACATATTTATAGTAGATGTTTTTCTAGACCCCTACGTATTTATTAACATTTTTAAAAAAATTTTGAAATTTTTGCGGTTGTTTCAAGTCAAAACTACGATTTTTCACACAAACAATCCTCCATTGTGTAGCTGTAAAATCTCTCCAAAGTAAAAAAAAAAAAAGGAAAACGTTGGAGTTCGGTATTTTATGTGCAGAAAATATGTACGAAATTTAGAAAGAATCGGTGAAGTAGTTTTTAAATGACGATGTTCATGGACTTTAAAAACATGCTTTCGAGAAAAACGCGTTTCAAATTTCTACTCTATAAAAACGAAGGAAACAATTAATTTTTTCAACTCAGACTGAATCATCTTGCCTTGAAAATTTGACATACATTCTTGAAATGTTTTACAATAAGAAAATGAAAAGAAAAAAAAATTGATTTTTCAAAAGTGTTGGTCCTTATCGCCACTTTAAGCAATTTAACAATTTAATAAAGGGTTTTATAAAAGGTATATCAGGATTCGTTAAAACTTGAAATTACAAGGTTTTGTATCATCATTATTGTTTCCAACGCATTTTTGTATTTTTTAAAATTTTACATTACAGATATAAAGCATAAATAAATATATTATTACGTGTAAAAATGAAATAAATAAATAAATAAATAAATAAATATATATATATATGTAATAAATCATTAAAATGTACATGATTTTTGATTTATAGGTGTTTGAAATTTGACGGAATTATTGAAGTTATCGAAGTAATCTACAAAATTTTTCAACATTTCATGAAATTAAAAAAACTTGAATGATCATTCAGATGTATTCATCATCTTTAACATGTTGAATTTTTTCATGGACTGGTAAAAAATAAAAAATTATTCAAAAAGTTTTTAATTTATTCCAAGCTTTGAAGATAATTCTAGATTCTAATATGAATTGAATCAAATTAATAAAATAAAATTTATTTAATTTAAATTTATTTATAATAAATTTATTTATATTAAATGTATTTGAAGAAAATTTAAAAAATTCATTTAAATTAATTAATAATTTAGTTAAAATATAATTTAAATTCCTAATTTTCATAAACATAAGGACTTGGACTCAGTGTCTGTAATTTCTGACGGATTTTATAAAAATCTCCACAATCTTCAACATTTATCATTAGTTTCTTGAATTCCTACAATTGCTTATTATCTTTAAAGTATTGAATGATATCAAACAGTTTTCAGGCTCTCTTTTATTTTCTAAAAACTTGATAAGTATTCAACAGTTTCTTTGACTTTTTGCAGATCCCAAATTTTATTAACATTCCCTGAATTCATAAAAATTCTTGGAATTTCCTAATATAACTGACAACCCAATGAATTACCCATGTTTCCCATAATTGTACGGATTTTTCGATTTTTATTGAAAATCAAGATTGAACGCATTTTTTGATTTTGAGTTGTGTGAAAAGACTCTTAAAAATATGCGGAAAATTTCTGTGAATTTCGGTTTCTTTTTGAATGTTGAGTTTTGTAAAAAATGTCGTTGAAATTTCTCGAGGAATACATGGTTCATTTTTTATGTAGCGTATAGTTTGGGAGAGTTTAATAGTGAAAATGCTGTAAAAATGTGCAGATGTCGAGCGGAATCGGCGCAACAACGATGGGGATTGGCGTTAGCCACGGGGGCGGGGAAGGAGTCGCAGGTGGTTGTCGTCTCCGGGCGCAAAGTCAGAGCCAGGCCTCGAGTTCTGCCGCGCAGCAACAATCCTCGCAGCAGCAGCAACAATCATCCCAAGTTGCGCAGCAACAGGGCCACATCGCTCGCTCCAAAAAGGACAATTGCTGCCTCTGCTGGTGTTGCTGCTGCAGTTGTTCGTGCGTATTCACTTCCTCTTATAAAAAACTCGGATATTTTCATTATTTATTTACATTCCCGTTAGTTTTCCCGACCTTACTTTTTCCCGACAAACTTTATACCGAAATTTTTTGAAATTCTCTCATTGAAATTCAAGCTAATGTTTTTGTTTTTTTTTCGTTTGTCGGGAAAAATGGCGTCGGGAAACTGCGGTCGGAAAAAAAGTGTACTTTTCCAATTTATTAAAATAGTGTACATACAAACAATATGAAAAAAATTCACGTCAGCAAATAGCCGAGTACAACGACCTTTTTCGAGATGTTGTATTTCAATTGGCTTCTGACAAGTTTTGCCTAATTATTGAACGTTTCAAAGTCGCCAACGCCAGCACATGCACGCTATCGGGCCATCAAACGTGCATTAATTCACATAATTTACATTTCTGTTTCATGCTTCGGACAGGAATAAATGGTAAGCAAACATACGGAATCACGCGTTTTAGGGGTGGACATAAAAAGATTATAGCTTCTTCGACGTACTTTACGACAAGCAACGAATTTTCGTTGAAATGAAAGTAAAAAATTTCGATGTAGAATATCGAGTATTTCGGGGTGTAATCTCACTGTCAGGAGTGGTGTAAACAATGATGAAAAAACAAATTATTGGATGGCAAACATGTGACCTATATCTCAATTCCACGTTCGCGATGCAAGCACAAACAAAAAGCTCCGCCAGAGAGGAAATGGATTATTCAACTCGGATAAATACGGAGCGCAACTCGCAGTTGTCAAGATTTTCCATGCAGTTTCTCAACTGAATATTAATATCTCCAAATACTAGGGCACAAGTGAGAAAGGTCGACCCATTTACTGCTATTGGAAATATTTGACGATTATTCATAGTTTATTATTCCATCAACCTTCAACTTGCCAACTCTCGTTTTTCACTCAGGCTAATAGGGCCAATGATTTTATTCAACGCCGTGTGGAAAAGGCCACTTTTCCTCACTAATGAAGAAATATATTATTTCGCTCTGGCACTGAAAACTGTACACTTGAGCATTCCAAAAAATTTCATTAAATTCACGGATCTCAAACTTCAACTTTGAAAATTTTATTCGAGGCATGAATTCTGCAACGAAAAATTTTTCAATACCAAAAATGAGGCTAAACGTCTAAATTAAAAGAAAAAAAGACGTAATAAAATGTATAGAAAAACTCGAAAAATTCCAATCGACTTGAACTCGAACATTTTTAAAACCCAAGTTGAATAGAAAAAGGATAAAAATCCGTCTCAACAGAGGCAATAATCCCGGTCGAATGACCCCTATACGTCTCGTCGATAAGCCGTCATTTCTCATCCCGTTCGAGTAGCCAGAGCGAATCGATAAATTCCATCCCGAATTCTCGTTTCCGATTCCAATTTCATTCGCCCCTAATGAAAACTTGGGCATGTGTCAGGCGCGTAGTAGGCAAAAGGGGCTTTTAAACCTCTCCCAAAGTTAGGGTAAAATTAATGTAAAAATAAAAAAAAGTAGAAACTATTAACATGAAAATCAATGCAAATACAAACAAAATAATGCGCTGACTTAATAGTAACGATTTTCAAAAGTGGAAAAATTAAAAAAAAAATTAATTTCCGAAATGACTTGTAAGGACAGAAATAATAAAAAAAACTCATGAGTTGGCGTTGCAGTTTGGCGGGGCCGGGAAATTCGAGAAACGCGATCACGGACAGGACGCGAAAGCTCGACGGCGGTGGCGGGGGCGAGGGGGGGCCGGACTCGAACGCCGGGAACGGCCTCGACGGAGAGATCAAGCACTGCGCCCTGGACGAGGTGCGCTCTTGGGGCTCGTCCTTCGACCGGCTCATGAAGAACCCCGCCGGAAGGAACATTTTCCGCGAGTTCCTCAAGGGCGAATACAGCGAGGAGAACATCGCCTTCTGGCTCGCCTGCGAGGACCTCAAACGGGAAAACAGCTCCGAGAAAATCGAGATCAAAGCGAGGGACATTTACGAGGATTACATATCGATACTCTCATCCAAAGAAGTGAGCCCAACAGTCGTCCAAAACCTATTTATTTATTCATTAACTACGCTGAGAAAAGAAAACCCAGTGATTTTTACTATAAATATTGCAAAAGTTACTATACTCTATAAAAATCTACAATATAGTACATTTAGCCAGAATAGATATTTATGCTACAAGGGAGGAATGGAATGATTCTACGAGCGAGCACTTGGGCACGAGTTGAGTCACATTCCTACTCCCATGTAACGTACAATATTTTTTTGTCCATGCATGTGCTGGAATGGCCGCTTTTTTACGATGAATCGCGTGACGCCGGCCTCTTTCCGAGCAGTCATAAAATCAGCGAGAGAATTCTTCTTTGTTCCCCGCTATCCGGGACAAAAGTCCGGATAGCATCTTTTGTCCCGGATAG
>JAPYZL010090866.1:0-14947 GCA_030522825.1 Platygaster orseoliae
AATTCGACAAGAAGACTTATCTAGATTACTCTTGATTTTCAGATACTTTTTAATTTTTTAGATTTTTATGAAAAACTGAAAAAACATCATCCATATCTCAGAAAAATGCAATTTACAAAATTCATGAAAATTCTACCAAATTCATAAATTTCATGAAATTATTGGCAATTTTTTAAATCATCAGTAGTTTTTGATTTTCCGGGATATTCAAAAATTTATAATGTGATTCAAACTATTTTAAGTTTCCCCAATTTTCTAACAATTTTCTCAAATAGTTGAGATTTATCTAATATTTGATGCTTAAAAATTATAACTGAAATAAAAGTTCACATCAATGGTATAGTGCATTTTCATTGCCCAATACCAAAATGTTCGTAAAAATTCTTTTTTTTTTAGGTTTGCCCCCCCATAGAAAATGTCGTTGCGACGTCCCTGGGTGAATGGTAAAATTTATAATTAATTTAAAAAAAAATGTAGAATTTTTTTCCAATGAGGGGGGGGGTGAACCCCCAAACCCCCCCCCCTTGTTTACGGGCCTGCATTAGTCATATATGGATCAAGAAGGTCTATAAATGATTTTAAATAATAAATTATGATTGTCTATAGAACAGTTTCAGAAGGATTCGAAACTGTAAAAATCAATGCAAACATTGGAGTTCATGGTACTTTGACATATTTTTACGAATATCGAAATTGTTGGACGAGAATTCATGTGCACTCACTCAATGTTTGCGAAGTTCAACGTATTTCTCTCGTATCGACCGCTTTGATCCCGGAATTAGTGATCCAGACCTGAAACAGAGAAATCAACTTGAATGGAGTAAACAATTCAAAGATAAATAATAAACTATACCAGAATGAAAATATTTTTTCTGTTAACTCCTAACCATCTCCTAACAATGTTTACATTACACTTTTTTTTGTAATTACCTGCTTAACTAATATACACACTGAAAAACCAATTTGGTTGTCTCAAACAAACGTTTGGTCGCTATATAACCAACTAAATATTTGTTTTACTTAAATAAATATTTAGTTCGGACAAACAAATTCAAGTCAGAAGAATCGTTAATACCCTAGTAACTTGGAAACTTATAAAATCCTTATAAAATACTTACAAGTTAATGAAAATTTTATAAGGAATTTGGAAATTTGTAAATTAATAAAAATTTTATAAGGAATTTACTAGGGATTCCTTTGCCTGAATGTAAAATTTATTTAAACGAATCAAATATTATATTCTTCAAATAACAACTAAACATTTGTTTAAGTAAAACAAAATTTTAGATTGTTGGATAGTGAAGAAGTTTTGTAAAAGTTTAGAAACTGTGAAAAGATATTCCATTTCTTGGAATCTAGAAATATGTTGTCGTATAGAAATCATTGATATTTTTCAAAATATATACTGATTTTGAGAGTTTTAAAATATTGAAAAAACGTGAATTTTATGGATATGTCAACGATTTTTAAAATTCGAAGAATTGAAGAGTTAAGAAAAATTTTTATAAATTTGTGTAGTTTGTGAATAATTTTTGGAGTTCGTAATACTACAAAAAACGTAAAATATTCTTTGGATTTTTGAAAAACGAAAAATAGTAATAGAGAAAAAAAAAATTATAATAGAAATAAAAAAAATCTTCTGAATTGGAAAACAAAAAACTTTTTGTTGTTGGCAGATCATCGATAATCTTACAATTTCAAGTAAATGAGAAATTTTTTAAATTTCGATATATTCAAAACATTGGTCATTTTGAACATGGCAAGTGATAATCGAAAAATTCAAAAATTGTCTAGAATTTGAGAAAATGTTGAAAAATTCTGAAGATTCTGAGAAATCGTTAGAATTTCTTTTCACTATTGAAACTAAAATAATTTTCAAATTTTTCAAAATCATATAATATGTTATATTACGGAAATCGCACCATTATTTCAATAAATACAATAACAACTTTTACATTCAGATGGTTTTAAATTTAAAAATATTAGGGAAATTCAAAAGATTGTAAATTATTGTCATAAAAAATTCTTAAAAATTCCTGAACATTTGATACATGTTCATTAATTTTGTTGACTTTAGAGAATATTGAAAATACGATAAAACTACAGAAACCTTTATTTTATCTTTTAATTTTTTGAAACCGAAAAATTTTTTTCGTACGCAGATTGTTGATAATGTTACAAACTAAAATTTTGATCCACAGGTTCCAATATTTTGAATAATCGAAAAACAAAATTTTCCAGAGAATTTACTATTCGTTCATTTTTCTATATACACTTCAACAATGTGCATATTTTATTTTTAAATTCGGGTTATTAAAATTTAATACAGGAATTACTGAATTCGTGCTAAAAAAATATATTCCTTTCTAAATTGCAAGACGAACAATCCTTACTCTTTTTTGAATTATCGAAAACTATCAAATTCTTCAACTTTCTTATTCACCCATCACGTTTACCAATCAAATTCTAGAAATTTTTAAAGCGATACATAAAAAAACTAAAATTTTTTATAAATACTATACAATACAACGAAATTCAATGAAATTACATGAAATACGATAATCGTAGAAATTCATAAAATACTTCATATCTGTGTAAATATTCTTTTTCGAAAATTTACAGAATTATTATTGATTCTCAAAATTTCTATTCCTAGAGCATTGAACTTTGAAAAATTACGTTGAAATACAGGATCAAAGCAAATCAAACGCAATTTTGTTTTTCAACTCTGAACTTTTCATTCATCTTTTTTTTGCAAAAAATCCTCTGATAATTCATAAATTTTTGGTACTGCAATTATGAGTCGACCCCAAATTTTTTGGCGCTAAACCTGGCAAATAAGCAATAAAAATACGTACATAAATCTATACATAAAATAAATATTAATATATGAATTCAATATATGAAATAATAATCTATAAAATATATAAAATAACAATAATAATGAAATAATAATAAAATAATAATAAGCAAACTGAATAACTCCATCATTTTGAATCATTTCAAAAAATAGTAAAGAACTCTCCAAACCCCCCCCCCCCCCAAACAAAAACATGAATATGTTCATTTTTGGTGCGCTGGTTTCTTAAGTAAATATTTGCCTAATGAGTAAATGTTTAGTAGTAAATATTAAGTAAATAATTGCCTAAGTAAATATGCCAAATCTTTCAATTATTTTGCTAATTTATTCCCACCAAAAAACTCAACCAATAGTATAAATACTGCCAATCAAAACTATTGAAACACTCTGCCGCCCGCCGCAACGAATGAGCCGCATAACCACGACCTGTCATCGATTACTTCGCGCACCTGCGAAAATAACATATCATTATAATAAAATAATGAGAAAATACAAATAAGCAACCTCAACAACTCCTCATTTTGAATAATTTAAAAAAGTAGCAAAGAACTCTTCAACCCAAAAAATAAAAAAAACATGAATATGTTCATTTTTGGCGCGCTGATTTTGGTACATCCTACTTAAGTAAATACACAAAATCCCACACTTGTTTCGCTCATTTATTCTCACCAAAAAAACTCAACCAATAGTATACGAGTAAATACTGTCAATCAAAACTACTGAAACACTCTGCCGCCCGCCGCCACGCGTAAGCTGCACAACCACGACCCGTCATCGATTACTTCGTGTGCCCGCGAAACCGTCCGTTCTTCGGGGACCAGGTTCAGTGACTGAAAAAAAAAAAAAACCTTTCAACAACCCAAGGAACGGCACAGCTCGCGGGGTCGACAGCCCGCTCATCGTGCCTTCCTTCGAGCCCCAGAAACGTCCGAAAAATCCTCTCATTTTCGCGCAAAATTGACGAGACTCGCCGCCCGCCACCCTCGCCACCCCACACACGACCGTCGTTCCACCCCCCCCCCTTTTTCCCGTTGGGCACAACGCGCCGGTGCGACATCGCGCGAATCGCGATTCCGCGAACCCAGTTCGCCGTGTTCGGCCTTGCCTGCGACATCGAGCGAGTAGCGTTTTACTCGCGGTCGCTCGCGCCACGTGCTCGCGCTTACGTCGCGCGGAGAAAAGCGTTTTTGTCGCGTCGCGTTGAGCAATTCTCGTTATTACGGCGGGCCGTCGAGCGAATGAATCGGCGCGCTTTCTCGCGAGTGGCGGTTTAGTGTGAGTGAAAAATCGCCCTGGATATATGTGCATCGAGTGCCTGAATTTTGATCGAGTTGGGACGATTGGATAAAGCGGTGTTTTCGTTATCAGGAGGAGGAAATTCGCCCGGGAGCTTTTCCACGCGCGGCAGGCGATAGCGGTGAGGCTTTTACCCGGGAAAATCTCGAGGCGTTGTTTTTGCCCCTCGCGTATAGTTTGGGATTGGGTTTTGGCGTGATTGTCGTGGATTTCGAGTCGAACCACGGGGATTTTACTTGTTAAAGAGGGTAGGCTTTGGAAAATGAGTTTTCCTTTGTGAATTCCTGTAGAGTATCGAATTTTCATGGGTTTTTTGTAACGTGTGAGAGCATTCACTGAGAAAAAAGTCTGAGAATGATGTAGTGAATTTTACTATTTACGATATTGTATTATTCAAAATATTCTTATTGTAGTTATTGGCATATAATATAGTGAAAGAATGTGGGAATTATGATCATGTGAGGTAATTTCCCATATCTTGTATATTGAGAACTGTTATTTACTAATGTAAATAATACCATATTTGGGTATTTTTTACTATATATAAACTTTCATTTGTGATATTTGATGTTTATCTATACTGCATGGTAAAAATAAATCGGTATAATATATCAAAAATTCAAATAAATTTGTAGACTTTCCTAGGATATTGTAATTTTTCCAAGATTTATAATACGAATTCCTAGGATTTTTCCTCAATGTACAAAATCTTATGAACATTTTAAAAATTACGAAAATATAAGAAATTTTTACAGCGTTCAAAATAGAATAAGGTATATGTAATTTTCCCAGACATTTTTATAATACTAGAAGTTGTAGAAATTTGAATTCTAGAGCATCGAAATCTAGGAATTTGTAAGACAAACTTAAAAAAAAAAAAAATTAGAAAACAATAAAAGTACTGTAAATTCAAAACTGCTGAAAAATTTTTAATTTTCCATCGAATTTCTTCAATCAGTGAAGTAAATCATAGAATCCAAAAAAATCTATGAAAGTAAAAAAAATGCAACGATTTTGTATAAATATTATCTACTACGTAAATTTTTTAAAACTCTTGAAATACCTAAATGAAAAATACATTTCTTTCGAGATTTCATGATTTTTGATTTCAGTAATAATACTTTTAATTTCACGAATTTTGAAGTTCGAAAGTTGAAAACTTTTTATATAACTACATTTTGAATGTAATGAAACTCTATTTTTGCGTGGTTTATAAGTCACTGAGGTTCAAATTTTTTTTCTTATACTTCTTGTATTTTTAACCTTTTTTATTATTTCACAGAAAAAAAGAATGAAAAATTTTGAAATTATGATCATATCAGATAATTTCTCATATCTTATATATTTCAGAACTGATATTTACTGAAGTCAATAATATAATAAGTTTCGTTTTTTTCACTATATATTAACTTTAAATTGTGATATTTGACATTTTACTATAATGCATGGTAAAAATAAATCGCTATAATACATGAAAAACTAAAAGAATATTGTAGATTTTCCTAGAACAAAGTAATTTTTCCAATATTTATAGCACAAATCACTAGTTTTATTTTCAGTGTACTTTTTAAGAATGATGAAGAAGAAAATGAAATTTTTCAAAAAATTGCTATATATTGAGGCATTTTGACCAATATTTTTTCGTTGTAGAAGAATTTATTTTTATTGAAAAAGAACCTGACAATTTTCCAAATGCATCAATGCAATTTCATTTTTAGCAATTAAATACTATAATAAATTAACTTATTCATAAGTCACAAAATATAATATAATAAATTGAGTATTTTTGTATTATAAAAGAGCATACACATTTTTTCTTTTATTATTAATGAACTACTAATTAAAATAAGAAAATAATTAATCAAAGATGAAAAATATAATGTTGAAACCAAAAAAAATCATAGTTATTCACATTGCAAAAATATTAATATGTTATTTTTTACTAAAAGTGCCCTTGCATGCAAAACAAATTCCAGTTCAAGAATTAGCAACAAAATGAATCTGATAACGAAAAGAATTATGAACTTGAAAAAAGTCATGAAATTCATTAAAAACAAAAAATTCTAAGTAAACCTTTATTTATATAAATTTGAATTTTTTCTCGCCTTTGTATGGTGAGTGAAATAAATTAATTATATAAATGAATTATTTAAATATTATTTTGACAAAAAAATTATCATCAATATAAATTATATAAATATAAATTCGAAAAAAGTTATGAAATTCATGAAAAAAGAAATTTTGAATTCAACCTCTATTTATAGGAATTTAAATTTTTTCTCGCCTTTGTATGGTGTGTAACAGAAATTTATTTTATAAATAAATAACAAAAGATAAATTTGAAAAAGAATATACTAAATATATAAATTATATAAATATACATTTGAAAAAAGTTATGGAATTCCTGAAAAAAGAAATTTCTAATCAAACCTTCAATTATAGAAATTCAAATTTTTTCTCGTCTTTGTATGGTGAGTAAACAAATTAAGTTTCATAATGGAGTGCCATATTTCATGCTAAAATTAATTATCGCAGAAGAATGCTCTGAAATACCAGTTGTTGTGTTTCATTTCAAACTATCCATGATTAATTGTTTGTACCATTCACATGCTTCGTAACAGTGATGATCGAGTCACGCTTGGGTGTACAAAATGACTGAATTGATACATTATCTTGTTTATGATTATCATTGAAATTAACTCAAAAAAGCAGCAAATGAAGACTGTTTTTGAAGGGGGTGGAATTTCATGGAAAGCATCTCTACATTGTTCAGCAATAAATATTACATTCTTTTACTGATAAACAAATTTTTGTATACTTAAATCACAAATTTGAAAACTCATGAAGTAGTATATAACTGTTAATAAAAAAAATAATAAAACTAATAAAAAGATAATTTTATAACATAAATACAACATTGTTCGATGTACATAATTCAAAGCCGTAAATTAAGAATAAGGCTTAGAATTTTATGATTTGCTAATTTTGTTTTACATTTTCCCATTCTTAATCACAATACTTAACTTTAAAAATCCAATTTTGATTGGAACTGAATCTGAAGTTAAAATAACTATACAATATCAATTATTCATTAAAAAATTTATGGTTTATTTTTGATTCTGTGAGTATTGAATTAGGAAAAAAATCTCAAACAAAAGTTGCTTGAAACTGCTTCAGATGTAAATCAGTCATCATTAAAACAGTAAATTGAAATTTCAATAATTATCGGAAACAAAAGTGACTCAGAATTTGATAAACTGGAAATATCCAATTCCCTTCAATATAATTATGTATATCTACAAGAATAAACCAAAGTTCAGAAATAATTAATCAACCCATGAGCATACACCCGGAAAATTATAAAAATTTTCATATAAAAATCAATAGTGCAACACAGAAAAAAAACCTAGTAATTAGTGCTATACACGGAGAGAAATTTTTGGTTCAAGCAACCATTCACTTAGTAAAATATGAACCCACCAAAGTTTTGGGTAGTACAACCAAAACTTTAGGCGTGATAACCAAATAATTGGTTATTGCAACTTAAGTATCAGTTATAAAAAATAAGCATTAGTAGCTAGAACTTAAGTTTTGGTTGTCATAATCAAAGTATTGGTTGTAGTACCCAAAACTTTGGTAGATCCATATTTTACTAAATCAATGGTTATTGCTGTAGTCAAACCATTTTCCTCCGTGTAAATATCAGAAAAATTATTGTATTCTAGGAAAACTTACAATATTATAATAATTTTTTATACATTATGATGATTTATTTTTACCTTGCAGATTAGTAAAATGTCAAATATCGCACTTATTAGTTGATGTATAGTAAAAAATACTAAACATACTGTATTTTTTACTTTGGTAAATGCAAATAACAGTTCTCGATATACAAGTTATGGGAATTACCTTGCATAATCATAATTTCTAAATTTTTTTATATTAATTTATATACATATATGATGATATACATATATATTTCACTAGAACTACAACTACTATACTAATATATGCCAATGACTACAGTACGAGTATTTTGAATAATAATACAATACTGTATAATAGTAAAATTCACCATAATATATCTTGAACCCTTATAACTATATTTTGTTTGTAAAAAGTACTAAATTTTTCTAGATTATCAATCCAAATTGATTGCAGTATAATTTCTACATTCTTTTAATAAGTATTACTATGTATATTACATGCCAATGTCTACAATACGAATATTTTGAATAATACAATATTGTATATAGTAAAACTTACTATATTTCATCTCGATCCCCTATCACTACATTTTTTAGTAAATGTACTACATTTTTCTTTCGGTCCTGAGTTTGTTGATTTTTTTATAGTTTTATAGTATTAGATGTTGTAGAAATTAAAATTGTACAAAATTTTACTATTTTTGAGAAAATAATGAAGATGATTATATAATGTATAATTATGAAGTTTTCTAGTATTTTTGAAAAATACTATAAGTATTTCTAGAAATCTATTCTTCGTAATTCCAAGTTTGTTAGATCTCAAGTGTTTGATGAGATATTTTAGAAAGCGCTGCTTTTACAGATTTCTAATAATCACATTTTTCTGTATAATTGATTTTGAGAGGTTGATGCTTCAGGATTGAAAGTTTTTTAGATTCTTAGCATTTTCGTAGATTCTAATATCTGGCATTTATCCACTGCGTTTAAATAATTAAAAAAATTTTTTTTTTATTTTATCTTAGCCAAAGATCTAATATAAGAATTCTGTTTAAGAAAATACTATTATTATTGTATTCGAATCAGTGTAAATAAATAATCACTGAATTTTTTTAACTTTGAGAACTGGCATGAAACCATTTGTTCAGTACATTTTAGATCATTCTCATTTATTCATATTACACTGAGAAAAAAACCTAGTCATTTGTACTATAAATATTGAAAAAATTACCATATTCTAGGAAAATGTATAATATTGTTGCAATTTTTTATATGTTATAGTTTATAGTATATTTAGCCATAAATATGTTTATTTTTACCATGCAGTATAATAAAACGTCAAATATCGCAATTATCAGTATATTATATAGTAAAAAATACTAAACATATTGTATGTTTTTATATGTATTATTCATTGGTTTTCACCATATTTTGAAGAATAATACAATACTTTATTTTTTTTTATTTCAACAATATGTGAGTTTTTTTAAAAAGAATGAATTGTTAACAACTAGCAGGTATTGATGTTATTTAAGATAGGATGATGATTTTGTAAAATGATTTTTGTAGTTCCTGATGAGGGCTAAAATAAATAGCCGAAAGCTTGAGAAACGATTATATAATGTTTAAATATTTCAACAGGCTCCTGGACATCGTTTGTATTTGTGACAATACTGTATATAGTAAAATTTACCATATTTCATCTGGATCCCCCATTACTATATTATTTCAGTAAGAAGTACTAGATTTTTCTAGATTATCAGTCCAGATTGATTGCAGTATAGTTTCTGAAACTATTCTTCCTCCAATTTGATTGTAGTATAATTATGATAGTGTTTGCTCTGAAAATTAGAAACGAATCAAAACACTGCGTAACACAGGCAGTCACTGCGAAACGCAAGATGGAAATATTGACGCGATACCGAGTGGTTCGGGTCTGTTTGGTTGGATTAAAGTGAAATGACTGGCAAACAATGAGAAATTGCGCTGGTAATTGGTCCAACGCTCTTTTCGCAGAAGGTGGTTCAATGATTGGAAAGTAATTGTGTGAGTTATAATGTTAAAAGGATTATCGGTTTTTCGGGTTATTAATTTTCATTCGTAATGTATCGATTATAAGCAATGCCCTTCTGTTTTTGAGAAAAGCCAACAATCAATTATTCGTTTGCTACGTTTAACTGCTTAAAAAAGTCTCTTAACACTAAAAATACACGTTTTAAAAATATATTGTTTCCTAAACGTTCATTTGGCACGCGCACAAGTCGTAGATTTTACTTTCGCTCTTAAGAATATCAAGTAACGTTTCCGGGTTGATTATTCATTAGGATTTCGCGGTTTATTTAAACATTCAACTTGCTTGAATAATGGTTTCAATGTTTTATTTAAACGTTTCTTCAGCGAGTATTGATTCGTTTGATTTATTTTTTGCCTTGTCAATATTCAATAATTATAATTTCCTACATTACTACATAAAGAATCACAAAATTTAAAACAAAATCCTTGCTTTGCCTAACGTTTTTACTTCCTACAGATTTTTTTTGCATTAATTAAAGCTCTTTATAATAACTATCATTTACAGTAATCTGTTCCATTCCATCATACCAATTTCCGTGTTTCACTTTTTCATCCATAACTTCCCCCATACATTATTTAATCCTCAAAACGAAGAATCACCTTCATCACTAGCAATCAAGACTAGTGTTTTCAATAATCACCCATCACCCACTGAATTATTTCCCCGGAACCAATTTCCCCGCGCTTCCGCTATTTTAATTGTTAATTAAATGAGCGAAGAGAACAAAATGAACGTGTGCACGTGAACGAAAATGTCAAGCAAATATGTCAAACATTGTTCCGTCAATGATTTCGATCTGCGGTATGCGTCGAGTTCGACAGAACGTGACTGAAAGCGTGGCACACGGAAAAGATTATGATGTTACATGGCAGCAAATCGCATCACATATTTCGCTACTACATCAAAGCCGCGCTAAAACGACAGTAATGGTGGGTATTTGTTTGGATTCGAATCGCCGCGGCGGGCAGTGAGGTTTTCGCCATCACAAAGCGTCATCATGAATTAATCATCGAGCTTCAATATCAACGACCGCGTATTTCCCTCTCATGTAATTATCAACTAATACGATAACTTTTCATTAATGCACGGAAACAGTAAAAATATTTCGAATTCACGAGAGAACGTGAAACACGAGCAAATGAGCGCTCACTTTCCGTCATGTATAACCGTATTACTGATAAAAATTTTGGTTGCAGTCCATTTTCCCGACAGACCATTATCCCGACAAAAGTCTGATTTTTTACAACCGTTTATCTCCAGTTTGCACCTTCGAAAAAACAAAAGAAACATTTTCTCTTTATTTTTCATGATATGCTAAGGTCATGAAATTATCAAGTCTTTTGCAACGAGTAAATTCTTGAAAAGTTCTTCACAAATCTCAAAGAATTTTTCAATAATGCACGGGAACAGTAAAAATGTTTCAAATTTACGAGAGAACGTGGAACACGAGCAAATGAGCGCTCACTTTCCATCATGTATGGCCGTATTACTGATAAAAATTTTGGTTGCAGTCAATTTTCCTGACAGACCATTATCCCGACAAAAGTCTTATTTTTTACAATCGTTTATCTCTAATTTGCAATTTCCGAGAAACAAAAAAATTATCTTTATTTTTCATGATATTCTAAGGACATGAAATTATCGACCCATTTGCATCTTATCTTCTCAATAATTATTGATTTAAATTTAGTAATAGAATTTTCATCGAAATATCAACATTGAAATGTTCAAAATATGTTATTATTCGGACTTCAATTTTAATCCAGAATTTTTTCCAAAACAAAATTTTCTTTTGATTTCTGAGATACATTTTGTGCATTTTTTTCATACTTAAATCAGAACTTTGAAAATTCAGGAAGAATTATTTAAATAAAAAAGTTTGAAACATCAGTTTTTTTGGTTTCTGCGTGAAATACTTTAATATGTATTGTAGTTTTTCTATTTAACGAGTTAAATTTTGATACTTAATTTGAATTATTTTATTTTGAGAAGTATTTCGTTTGAATTTTTATGATTTTTTATGTACTAATGTAGGAAATTAACAAATAAAATTTAGTGTTGAAAATTCTATCAAATTATCACAGTATATCAAAGTTCAAAATATTTAATTATTCAGAATTTAATTCCAGCAATAATTTTTTTCGAACCGAAAAACTTTATTTCATGGAATCAGTTTTGTGCATTTTTTTTTAAAGATATCACAACTTTGAAAATTCACGAAGAATCATTTGAATGAAAAAGTTTGAAATATTTGTTTTTCTATTTCTGTGTAGAATGCTTCAATTTCTTGATGAACTTTTCACTGATGTATTTCATGTAACGATCGCTCAAAAATCGAAAAACTGTTGAAATTCTGAATGTTCAAAAATTAAAATTTCACGTAAATGATAAAATTGAAGACTTGCTGAAAAAAAAACAGTTAATAAAAATGTTACGATAAATAAGAATCATGTAGTAAAATAGAATAAATTACTGTAAATGACAACGGTTTTCTGTAGCTTTTATGAATGTAAAATATAAGAAAATATGTAGGAAAAGAAATAGGCAAGGTAAGAAAATAATAAAAAAGTTATAAAAAAAACATGGAATGATTGACATGTTTTAAAAATTATTGAGTAGTTTGTTTGTTTTTTGTCGGTTTATTACTGTGTCTGAAATTGTTATTATTTTCTTATACTTTCTAGAGTGATTTAGAATTATCGTAATTTTTTATATTATTTTATTAAGATTTTTTTTTTCGTTACTATATTATCCACTTTTGAAAATAAATAAAATTTTTCTGGGTTTCTTAAGAGTCAATAGATTTTTTTGGTTATTTTGTTTTTACGATTTCTTGTATTACTAATTAGCTAATTAATTTTGTCACGTTTCTGGTCACATTAGTGATTTTCGATATTTTTCTTGTATCATTTTCAGTACTTTTACACTTCAGTACTTTATACTTGGAGAGTGATTTTGACGGAAATACGCATTTTGGAGTATTTTTTGATGATTTTAACCCCCGGGCACCCTTGCAAAAATCTGCAAAAAATCTGAAATGCATATTTTGAAATGGGCTCTGCATTGGTGGAAAAAGTTGAGTAGCATCGCGATGGGAACAGTAAAAAAATCGCATGCAAAAATTTTCGCATTTTTTTTCCTCGAATTTCGCACTGGAAAATTTGTCAAAAAATTTGGAATATGTCTCGTGATGATAGAAGCTACTGAGAATTTTCTCAGATTTTTCGGATAATTATTTTAGCAGAAAAAGCCAAAAAACGAAAATTACAGAATGCACCATAACTCATTCAATATGGCAGACAACGGTCTCCAACTTTGCAAAAAACATCCTCAAGCCGAGGACTTTTAAAAATTAAATTACGAATTTGAATCAGCTCGGTGGCCGATTTCACTTGAAAATCTAGCTATGCCCTTTGTAGACTCTATTCATCACCATATTTTTTAGAGATAGCCAGTGAAGTGTTATTTTTTTCGATTAAAAATCTGCCAAATTGGAAGAGAATTAAAAAATACTGAAAATTATTATGTTCCAAATTTGAATTCTATCAGTAAATTATGAAAAATCTAAGTGAGTTAGACATATTCTTACAAATTGATGAGAAAAGTTTTAGATAGTTTGTACTATGTTCAAAAATTTTTAAATTTTGTAAACTGAAAAACATTTGGAATTCAAAAGCTTGTCAATAATACTAAACAAATTTAAAAACGGTTCATTTTCAGGAAATGATCATAATTTTTTAGACGCTGTTCATTCTCATCTTTCTTCAAAATACACTGAAAAACCAAATTGATAAGTAACTTGTATGTAACTTGGAAAATATGCAAAATATGAAGAAACATCAGGAATACGAATTTGTAGATCTCATTTTTGTAGGCAAAAATAGTATCTAAATGTTTTTCTGTAAAAATCAAGAATACGGCCGTTATTCACGGAACAAGATTTACCCTTTAATCCCAGATGGCGGGCAACCTGCATGAGGTACATGCTCTAAAACTCAGTTTTAAGCTTTCCATATTGTACCCTAATGATGGCTGAACAAATTTTTCTTCCCAAACGAATTGCATTATTCAAAGCTAAATATACTTGGACTCACATTTCAAACTCCAATATCTTTTTTCATTTTGAGTTTTGTGAAAAATCGCAAAGGACTTTTCGACTCAGAAAAATATGAAAAAAATTTAGGTAAAGTTTCGTCCATGGCTGTTATTCCCACTTGTCGAAAAAGGGCATTTATTGTTTTAATTTCAAACTGAAGGGGACCAATACCTATAGACGGCGTTTTCATGACCCAAATTTACGCGTGGATTAAAAAAAAAGTATTGCTCGCAGAAACATGAAATTCGAAACATTTGTATTTCAAGATGTACCCAAAAACACAAAGTATATCATTTGTCGAAATTAAGCCTCCGTGTTGAGATCTGAGCGCTCAAAGTTGACCATACCGTTTTGGAGAGGGCATTTGGCGTGCATTCTACAACCTGCAGCTTTAATTTAAAAAAAAGTCATAAGCGTTTTTTATTCCCTATTATCTTCTCCAGGAAGTGACGCTGAGTTTTTTTAATTTTTCAATTTTTTTACAATAGGGGAGACCGGGGCAATTCGGGGCGGATTTTGTATTATGCTGATTTTAGTTAGTACACCTTCCTTTTTTTGCAATTTATATATACCTCTGTAAAGCTTGAATTCTCCCCTAGAGAACAGTGATAATAGTTTGCTAGTGTAACCAATTTTTTTTGTTAACTTTGTGAAAAACTTGATGAATACACTTTTCCTAGAATAGCCCCTACAGCGGGGCTATTCTGGACAGGTATAGAGGCTATTCGGGACAACTTGCCGTAAAGCAAATAACAAATACTTCATATATTTGATGTTAGTTTTATTTAATACTTTATTTGTTACAAACATTTACTTCATTTTTTTTATTTACTTTTCATTGATATTTCATTATTTTTACGTTGAATTATCATCGCTCGACTCTTGTAAAACATTTTTCGGTCGCGCCTGACGTTTTG
>JAPYZL010090867.1:0-10914 GCA_030522825.1 Platygaster orseoliae
TTCGTAGCATAAAACATTATTCAATTTGAGTATTCTGTGCTTTAATTCGAAATATTTATCCTTTTTTTCCAAATGGGCAATAAACTCAGCACTTTTATGAGGGAGATTCTCGTTTTCGTAACAAACATTACAAATATCAGTTCGCGGAGATGAAAAACTGTAGTTCATGTTTTCATTGAAGTATTTTGTTTTATTAATCTTGCACTACAGTCTGTTGGGTTCCCTCTTAAACTTCACTTTTTCGCGTCATAATTACCATACAAATAAAAATACTCGAAAAGTCAATAAACTCAAATCAATGTTTGTTGCAGCCACTAAACAATCCAATACTCATTCTGTTTTCTCACTCAAAGGCTTTGAAGCGAAACTTTCCTCATTATTTCAAAGTATCTTCAAAGAACCAGATAAAAACAAAGAAGAAGGAAACTAAATCGAGGTTTTTTCAATGCAAATCTCGAGACCTGTTCATGATTTCACGGCAGGAATCCATCTCCGATAATTGAAGCCGCCGATAAAGATAGAAGTGCGGTTTAATTGGAATCTCAAACACGTAGTCTAACGGGGGAAAAATTACGTCAACGATTCTGGGCGAAAAGCTGTTGTACGTGAGTGGATCGAAGCTCATTATGGAGAAAAAAGCTGCGATTCAATATTGGCTCAATAAATGAAAAGAGAAATTTCAACTAATTCATATATTGTTCACGGTTGGTCTTTACATTATAAAATTAATCCTCATCAATAACAGATATTAATTTTTACTGAAAAGGAAAATAGAAAGAGCTGAACTTATAATAAACGATAGATTAATTATTCTGAATGTGCAATCAACGTTTTTTACAGAGTTTACACACAAATGTTTGACTTTATTGATTTTTCATGTGATATTCATACAGTTAAATCGACGTTTCAGTTTCTATGAAGCTTGGAATTGAGAGTAAATTATTTTAGAATTCTTAAAAAAGTCTGTATCTCTTTGTTTTCCATTGCATTTACTCTTTCTGCGTTTCACCTTCGATCAAATCATATCACATTTTCGGGGAAATGCCAATCCCATCAGCTGTCAAAGAAAATTACGCCGGGAATTTCTCAAGGATGAAATTGACGATGAAAGTAACTTTTAAATATTCGACCTCAAAACGCGTGGGCTTTCAATACATCACAATGTCGCAAAACTTTTCGACAGTTGTGCGTCATGTTCATTTTTTTCTCTTTACGAGGGAGTGTCGACTTTTTTTCGGAGACTGCCGAACGAATTGAAATTCCTTCGACGATTTCTCTAAGCGTACTTCTGTTCTTTTTCTTTTCAGAATTTTGGTTTTACGTGTTTGAAATTTCGTTCGTACTTATCATCGTATTATCATAATGCGATGGTTAGTACGAAGAGGGAATACGGAGAGAGGTTTTAGTGGTGAAAATTTCTGCCTCGATTGGAGGAAAAATAAGTTAACTTCAGAAGATGTTTCGATGTAGCACTATACTCAGGAAGAGCATCAGTTTACAAATTGTACTTTGACTAAATTCGCAAAATTTGTAAGTATTTTTACGTACGTTAGTAATAGAAACTTTTATAGGTATATTTTTGATTAAACGAAACATAAGAAAAATTCACGATTTTTGTGTTTCACAGAATTAAAAAAGTTCTTGAGAACGTAGAAATTTTTTGGGAATTTTCTTTTTTTCTATGAGTTCTTTGGATTTTTCAAAATTATTGAAAATCATTGAAATTCTACAAACGATATTCGTCGGACTTATTGAAGTTTTTTACGTGTTATTTCATACTTTTCAATTTTTTCAGATTTTGTTATTGAAAAATGTAAAAAAAGATATGTGTATTTCGAAGAGTTATAGCGATTAACATCATCTGAAAAGTTTTTGATCTATTTTTGAAATTATACGCATTTTTTGAATTTTCAATATTATTGACGATTCGTAATATTTTTTGAGATTTTTAAGTTTTCCAAAATCTCTGGAATTTTTTTCGTCATGCAAACTGTTTGAAAATTTCTAAATTTTATGAAAATTCATTTAATTTGTGAGGACTGTTCGCAATTTTTTTATACTATTCAATATTTCAGTATTTTATAAAAAAAATATTTAGTGCGTATTTTTAACAAATGTGATCATAAACACAATCCAAAAAATTTATGGATATTTTTTTAAATTCCATTTAAACATTTCAATATAATAAAATTATTAACAATTTAATGAATTGTTAAATTATTTGACTATTTTTCAATTTTTGAAATTTCTAACATGATTAAAACAGTTCAAAGATTTTTCAATTATATAAAAATTTGTCCAACTCATTAGGATTTTTCGTATTTTTCACGCTTTTAACGTTTTTCAAATTTTTTAATGAAATATGAAAAAAATACAATCACACATATTTTTAATAAATACGGCAATGAACAGAATATGCAAAATTTATGAACTTCTCCTGAAATCCTACAAATTTTTGTGATTTTCATAATTCTCGATAATTTTCAAAATTTTTAAATATTTTTAAATGATCAAAAATTTCAAAACTTTTGATTTCAACATGATAAGTCTAAATTACCCTTCGAAATTTTTCAAAAACTCATGCAACGGTATTAAATTTTTTATAATTTGTAATACTTTTGAGATTTATTTTTTGAATTAAAAATGTTTAAAACACATTTTGAAGAAATATGATATACATGCGAAACAAAAACACAAAATATTTAAACATTGTCTGAAATTTTACCAATTTTTCAAATTTCAGAGAATGATTGAAAATACTTTACATTTTTAAATACATGTATCTTGTGCTACCGAAATTTAAAGAATTCTAAATCTGATACAAACTAATAAAAAGCTCAAAAATTTTATGAAAATTTGTCGAAGTCATTAATGTTTTTTTGTAAATTTCAATACTACGTCTCAAGTTTTAAAAGTTGATATAAAGAAATGCATATTTACGTTATCATGCATATTTCGAAAAAAAAGTGAAAGATTCCGTTCCACTGATTCTAATTCACTCTTTCAAGACAATAAGTGAAACAAGTTACATTTATGTCTGCGCTATCAAAAAAAAATTTATCGATGAATAAAACTTTCATGGATTGGAAAAGTAAAAAAATATTTACCTTTCGTATTCATCCATAGAGATAAACCATAGTACCACAGCTATCGTGGAAAAGTTGTTGAAATGAATCTCAATGTTGCAAACATAGTCATAAAATTTTTTATCCAACTTCATGTAGAAAAGACCACTTTTCCACACGGCTTTGAATAAAATATAATCATTAACTAGTGTGGAACAATTTTTCCAACTCATCTGATTACAACGCTCGTCTTCGGCTCGCATTGCAACTGTCAGATTCGTTAAAAATAACTTTTCCACACTAGTGAAGAAATATACTATTTTACACTTGCATATCTAGCTTGAAAGTTAGTAGATTTATTTGTTAAAATTTTTTTTTTTGAATCTGAAAGACTTCTAAACTTATAATCAAAAATACTTCAACACAATTAGGTTCTTATGACACACTGAAAAACCGATTTGGTGAGCTCAAACAAACATTTGTTCGTTTATCAACCAACCAAATATTAATTTCACATTAATAAATTTTAGTTCAGACAAACAAATTTTATAAGACTAACAAATTTTGGTTCAGTTCAAAAAATTTACGTTTCTGCTAACTTGAATTTGTTTGTCTAAACTAAAAATATTGTACAGTCAAAAAAAATTTGTTCGTCTGAACTAAAAATATATTCAAGTAAACCAAATTAGTTTTTCATTGCAGTTTTAACAGCTATAGCTGATTTTTTATACACATAGATAGAACAATAAATAATAATAAAAAAAAAAAAAAAAAAAAAAAAAAAAAAAAACGAAAAAGACACTTGTGAAACTATCTCAATAAAATTGTAGTATAAAAATCAAAGCTCTGAATATTCACAAAGTCGGCAATAAAGGTTTTATGGTTCGTTCTATGGACAGTAGGAACACGTTTAAGATTTTCGTGATTAATAAATAAAGCTAAAAAGTTTTTACCATGATAAGGAATGAAAGATCTGTATTTTTTAGCTGTTGAAAATGGCTCTGGAGTTCTTATCATGGCTGGGTAAGGGAGCTTTTATCGTACTATGATGGCTGGTTGGAAGAGCTTTTATCTTGCGGAGGTAACTAGAAAAGCTGCAAGTTTTTCATCACTCGTAGTTAACCAACAAAAAATTTTCAATAATAGTTACGTTAGAAAAAAAGACAAATCGATTAGCTCGAAGTGAAAATGATGATAAACAAGGAATGAATAAAATAAACAAATAAAAAATTTCTTATTTTTTGGTTGAAGAATTAACTTCTATTTTTTATAAAAAAAATTAAATAAATAAAACGAGTTTACTTCTACCACATTGAAACCAATAATAACAAAATAGAATGTAATACTCTTGAAACATCTTGAAAAACGCACAACTTTGCACGGAGAAAAATGGTTTAGTTATAGCAACCATTGATTTAGTAAAATATGGACCTACAAAAATTTTGGGCACTACAACCAAAACTTTGGTTATGACAACCAAAACTTGTGTTATAGCAACTATTGCTCTATTTTTATGCCTGATACTTAGGTTGCGATATCCAATAATTTGGTTATCATATCTAAAGTTTTGGTTGTACTTCCGAAAACTTTGGTGGGCTTATATTTTACTAAATGAATGGTTTCTGTAACCAAAAATGCACTTATAATTAGAAGTGTTTAGAGTAATATTTATCAGATAACGCTCTTTTTTCATTCTTCATAATTTTCATGAATTTCTCGATTCTTTGGAACCTAAAAAAAAAAATTGCGCACAAATTTCAAAGATATAAAAAAAAATATAAAAAATTGACCATGTCACTTATCATATTGTTATTATTAAAAGTTTTATAATAAAATTAACCGACCTTATTTTACATAAGAAAAATAGAAACACGTTAGAAGGATTTGATGTAAGTAGTGAAATTCATCGTGAGATATTAATGAGCTTGGATGTTAATTAAAAAGTCATTCTCATGTGAATGTAATTTCCTGATAAGGGCCCAATAAAAGACTGAAAGCTTGAAAACAAGGAACAAAAGAAGTTATATATTCATTTTTTGGCTCCAAAGGATCAAGAAATCATGAAAATTATTTATAAGAATATATCCAAATGGATTTGAATTCGTTATCATTGTGGTTTTCAATTAGCAAGTACATGAATAAAAAATTAAGCTGATTATAGGAAAAACTTATCATTTATTTATTAATAGCTGATGTTTTGTCCTACATTGAGGAACTTCTCAAGGAACAATTTATAAAAAAACATTACATAAACTACATCACTTTCAATAATTATCTCTTAAATAGAGTTACAAAAAAAAAACTATTCAGAATTTGGAATTTTTAATTTTTTTACACAATTTCAATTTTCTGTGATGTTAAGCAGTGGGTAGGTTTTTTGCAATTTTGTTGAAGAGTTCAATATGAAGTAAATTTAAAAAATACATACATAATTATTTCGTCCAAATATAGGCTACATTTTTATTCATGTACTTTTTTATTTAGAGAAATTTGGTTTTTATCGGACCATTTAGCTACACTTTCAAAAAAATTGCAATTTTTTCATACTTGTGTATGAAAGTTTTCCCATATTCTACAGAAATTATCATATATTGTATGTAAATTTTCAGAATAACGAAAAATTCTTATGCAAACATGTCACTTACACTTTTCCCATACTTTTCCAAAAAATCCTACACAAAGTATAGAAAATTTTCCATTCATGTATAGAATAAAATTTTCCCATAATGTATGATACGATTTTTTTACAGCCTGAGTCATAATCTCGTATTCATTTCAACTTCTTTTGAATGTATTTTCAAGTTCATTTCGTTTCCAAAATACTTATCAGGGTTTTTGTTGTTTTTCAAGTGGAACAAAGTTGAAGCCCGAATTGATTTTACCTTTTTTTATCTTCATTAGTCTTCGATAAGAACATTTGAAATTGAAAATCGGTTGGAATCGTTCGAATTATTAATAAAATTCTGAAATAAATTAAAAAAAAACAATCTTACAGTACTTTTGTTTTATTATCGAATTATTTTATTATTGAATTAATATTTCAATGAAAAATTCACCTTCATACTATCGACTAATTAAAAATTAATAGTTTCTAATCTTTAATGATAAGAATTTTTTCTGGCGATTATTTATTTGAATTCTCTACAAAATCAAAGTAAAAAAGAAAATAATTTAAGAATATGACAATAGTTATGCAATAAATGAGGAATTCAAAATTTCAAGATCGGGGAAATTTGGAATTCTGATATTTTATATACAGGGATTCTAAGAATTTTGTGTATTTTGTAACACAATATTCAATTAACTGTATTGCTAAAAATTCGGTTAAATAATGATGATTTGTTTGCTCATCATTTGAATTCAGTGTTTCTCTTTTATAAATTTGTGGATGAAAATTTTTTTCATTCAATTAACTGCATGGTAAAAGAAATGAAATAAACTGAGAAATACATACATGAAAAGAAGTTATGGGTATAGATTTAACTACTTTAAAATAACAAATCATGAATAAATAAAATAGTGAAAAAACAGACGTAAGCGTTAAACTCAAACTCGTTTTAAAAAACGCCAGAAAATTTTTTAAGGTGGTACATCAAAAATATAACAAAATTTAAAAACACGATTTAAAGATGAAATTGAGGTGAAATACCAAAAACGCATTTCACATCAGTTTGCAACTTTGAAGGCGAAAAAAGTTGAAATCAACGATTTTCAACATTTTCTCCTGCAAATTGCGAATACTAACTAAAATTTCAACTCATGAGCATACTTCATTCATATCATCTTAAGACCGAGCTTCATCATACATACATCACATACTATCCCAAAATTTTGCATCGTTTCACGGTTTTCCTAACATTTCCGAAACCTTCTTCGCGACCTCTTTAAAAAACGATACCCGACGCGTCCCCGGGGGTACGTAAAGTGAACCACCTTTCCGAGGGTTACGACGTTACTCCCAAAGACGATGAAAATTCAATTCAAATCATGTTTAAGGCAGAGGCGAGGAAAAAGTCCTCATTTCCTAACCCGCGTCTCGGGTGTCCGCGTTTCCTCGTTATGGGAAAGCGACAAGTCACCGTACGAGAGGACGCCCAGGGGATGGGTTCTTATATCGAGTTAGAGCCGTTTGAATACCGACACGCTCACTACTTCTTACCCGGCAAGATATCAGGAATCAAAAGTTGATATATGATTACAGTCGCAATACCTCCAACCCCCTCCCACCCCACCCCACCCCGACACACACTCACCCCCTGAGCCCATCGTGACGGACGCATGGAATACTTAAACCATCTCCCAGGGTGACGTTCAACGTCTCGCGTAAAAGTATTTCCGATCGCAGAAAAGTGAGTTACCGCTACGTGGTACCGGGTGAACTTTATCGAATTAAGTTAGCAAGTCGAAGAATTTGAATTCCACTCATTGTTGAATTATCGGGACGAAAATTTGGCGAGACGCTGGGATAGATGGTGGAAAAGAGGATGGGATAGAAACGTGATGATGTGAACGTAGATGCTAGATGCTTTACTTTTTGTCGTTGGCCGGAACTTTTCCCAGGTAAAAATGAGTAGATATCTGGAGATCTACAATAGATCTTTGGATATCTGTAGGAGATCTTTAGATATCTACTATAGATGTCTATAGATCTCATTTGATCAGATCTACTTGTAAATCTCGGTTGATTTCCATAGATCGGTTGGTAGATCTACGAAGATCTTCATAGATCTATTTGTTGATTTCGGTCATTTTCATATATCTGCGGGTAGATCTTTGTAGATTTACGTATATCTACATGTAGATCCCTATCTTTCATCTTTCGCTATATATATATTTACTTAAATAGATCTATGTAGATGTCAAAAGATCTACTCATTTTTACCTGGGTTGCCAATAGATTGATATAAACATTCTGATAAGGACACGTTTAAGGTCATTCTGTAGTTCGTTGTTCTTTCTTATATCATAAAAAGCATATTGAAAAACTAATGGGTTCCGCAAAAAAAAAAAACAAACAAACAAACAAATCTAAATAAACAGTTGGGCATGCGAATTCATAGAATTTTCTAGAATCCAGCTTTCGCTATCGAATGACGTTGGAGATTTTCTGATGGCTTTTCAGTAAAAGGAGGCTTTCAAGGCGATACGCGAGAGTATATAACTGCTTTAACTACGGGACTCCACGACGCAGTCACAGGGGCAGATTGGACAGTTATTGCATTCTGGATAAGATTAATTGATATGAGGCCGGGGGACATTGTCGGCGCGGATCCTTTCGAGTCGTGCCCGCGCCTAACCGCGTCTCAGAAAGTTAGGGATGAGCGGTGATTAACCGGGAATCAATCAACCCCTAGCTAATAGCCATTGAGTAAGTCACCTTTATTAAATAACACCGATTATCTTCGTTTCTCGCATTATGCGAATCACGATTTGTGCACATAAAGTTTGCCATAAACTACTAGTAATTCCAATTTCGTAAAATCGAGACTGGGAAGTAGAACTTTAGTTTACATGAAAAATCTGACTAGTAAAAAAGGGTATTTAGATAAATTTAGGGTCGCTGAGTATGAAAATAGCACCCAAGTCAAAATTTTATCTTGAATTTCAACTTGATTCTTAACTTCAACTTGATTTCAATTAATGTTTCAATTTCGATTAAATTTCGATTTCAATTAAAATTTCAATTACAATTAAATTTGAATTTAAAATAATATTTCAATTTCAATCATATTCAAATTTAAATTCAAATTTTAATTATATTTAAATTTATATTCGAATTTCAATTTCAATTAAATTTCAATTTAACTTAACATTTCAATTTCAATGAACTTGAATTTAAATTCAATTTTCGATTTCAATTAAATTTGAATTTCAATCGAAATTCAATTTAAATAAAATTAAAACTAAAATTGAAATTAATTAAAATTTGAATTAAAATTCAAAATTCAATTTCGAGTGAATTGAAATTGAAATTGGAATTTCGTTTTCAATTTCAATTTCCTTAGCAATAAAATTTAAATTAACATTGAAATTTGAAGTTAAATTTCAATCAAATTAAAATTTTAATTAAAATTTCAATTTTTATTGTATTCAAATTTCAATTTTAATTAAATTTTGATTTTAATTAAAATTTCAATTTCAATAAAAATTTCAATTTTAATAAAATTACAATTTTAATTACAATTTTAATTTTAATAAAATTCAAATATCAATAAAAATATTAATTTTAATAAGAATTTCAATTTCAAATAAATTCAAATTTCAATTCAATTTCTATTCCAAGTCAATTAAAATTTCAATTAAAAATTCAATTTCAACGAAATATAAATCTCAAGTAAAATTGCGATTTCAAAAAAATTGAAATATTAATTAAAATTTCAATATCAATTAAGTTTAGATTTCAATCACAATGTCAATTGATATTTCAATATCAATTAAATTTAGATTTCAATCAAAATTTCAGTTTCAATAAATTTTAATTTAAAATAAGATATAAATTTAAATAAAATAATAATTTCAATGAAAATTTCAGTTTCAATTCAATTCAAATTTCAATGTAAATTCCAATTTCAATTTAATTCAAATTTCAATTCAAATTTCAATTTTAACTTCAACTTAACTTTAATTAATTGAAATAAAACGAATTTCAAAACCTTTAATTTATGTTCCGAAAACCTTTTGAATATTATATTTTCTATATTAATTTATCAATAAATGAAAAAATTCCCGTTTTTTTTGCAAATACTTTGATAGCGCTATTTTGGAAGAATAAATGATTGATAATTTCGTACTCAGAGACACCAAACTAGTCTAGCAAACTCTTTATCTCAGAGAAAGTTACAACTAACGGAAAATTTGTAAACGAAAAAATATTTTTTTTCATTACATTGTAATTTTTTATTTTTGACGATCTTCTCATTGGAGTAAAATTTTTATGTTTTTTAAATTTTAATATTTCTAAGTTATTTAACTTTTGTAGTCCAGCGTCGCACATTTTTCATGTATGCATATTAAGTATTTTTCAAGTTTTGTTTTTCAAGTTTTTTTTTTTAGTATTTATAAAGTTTTGAGGATTTTCTGATATTATTATGGATTTCATTACAGTTCTCTAATATTTTATGGTATAGAATTTTGAAATCTAACTCCATTTCATTTTTCAGAAAACAATATTTTGTACAGGTTTTTACACTTTTCGTTTGTTCTTTTTTTCTTTTTTTTTTAAAGTGATTTTTTGTACATATTGAAGAGTTTTCTGGTATTTTTAATGATTTGTGTATATATTTCTAGAATAACATGCTTTAAGATTTGAAATTTTATGAATTTGCGAGAAAATTATACCTTCTTAGTTTATTACCATCAATGAAATAATTGTAGTATTTTTTACATTTTCCACTAGTTATAATATTTTGAGTTATTTATTAGCGTTTTTATAGATTTATGGTACTTTTTAAGATTTCAAAAGATCGAATGTGTAGATTCAAATTATATAATACCCCCCTCCCCCCTCCCACTTAACTGACATTGCCAATGTAAAGGCCGCCGTCGTAATCGTGTGTGGTTCCCACGCTTGAAAATTAGAGAAAAAATTAAAAATTAAGATTAAAAAGTAATGATATCAAGAGTAACGTCGTATTAAAAGATATAAAAGTAATAATATCAAAGTTGCGTCGTAGATTCTTTAGTTTTCAGTATACTAAGTAATTATCACTCACTTTGTGTGTCTCGTTTACTCAAACAATAAAGTCTGTTTCATCCCTTCACAGCACACGTCACCAAATTTATCATTGGATTTCCTATTCGATACTTTCACTCAACTTACTTTTAAACACGAACGATTTTCGATATTGAC
>JAPYZL010090881.1:0-17905 GCA_030522825.1 Platygaster orseoliae
AAAAAATTCTTTACTTGGCAGCGTGCTAGACTGCAAGTTTAGACACGATTTCACTTGTTTCACGCCGTGCGCTTCGACTCCTCACGCGCTGCGTGACTTACGCTCGAAAAAAATTCGTATTTACCAATTCACAAAAGATACCGCTTTTCTGTAAAATGTTTTTGGAAGATAACAAAATGTAAAAAAACATAATTTTTTTCATAATCGATTTGAGTTGGGGGAAGAGCATGTTATATGTGTTTAAAAAATGTAATTGTTATTAACAATTAACTATTAACAATAAAATTTTGTTTGCAATATACAGTGAAATCTTATGTAATAACGCTTAAAACAAGATAAGACTGACATTGATCTGATCAGTACAACTGAAGATAACGAATTTTAAGTGGCAAAGGTTTTAAGAAAATCTTGTCATATATCGAATATTTGTGTGTGGATATTATCGAGAAAGAAATTGTTTTAACAAAACCATGAAATACCTGTTAAATTGTTTCATGCGTATAAATGGTAAAAAAAGTTTCAGGCAAATCCAAAGTGTGAAGTTTTTTTTTTCCTGAAATCCGTGCGCTTTGTAAAATAATGACCCATATTCAATATAACTGTTTTATATTTGATAATATTTACTTATAAATAATTCATTCTCATATCTGGAATATCATTCATTCTTAACGAAATTACAAACATCACTACATTCACTACTGCTTATTACTTGTATTATTATAGTACTTCAGCTTTTTAAGTTTTTACACTTTTAGCAGAAGTTTTGTTTTACATATACCGTTTATATTACGCATGTTCATAAATAGATACCAGTATTATTTTATTATTTTTTTCCCTTTTCAGCATTGATGCTTAATTATCAAATCTACACTGAAATGACAAATAATTTGTCATTCACTCAAAACCACTCAAAACAAACATCTTTGTGAGCAACACACTAATTACGTAAAGAAATGAAAATTTTAGTTAGCCGGTCTTTTTCAAGTTGCAAATCGTAAGAAGAAGATCGAATGAATAATCAAATTTTTATTCAAAAATAGTTTTTAAAGTACGAAAAAGAAGGATGTTCAAATAGGTAATGACATATGCTGATTTTAATACATTAAGATTACAGCAGATTACAGATAAAAATAATTTTACTTTCGATCAACGTACGTACTTTTGGATATTACACGCATCCCTACATTTTAAGTCACCTCAGCTTTTTTTGCGAAAAATTCGTAAATAACACCTACGCAATTCACAAAATCGTACTCTTTAACCATAAAACTCCCATCGTCTCTTGCCGGAAGTTCGTTCCAATTAAAATGCTCGCGATCGATCGAAAAAGCGCGGTGATCATGACGGCGCATCCAGCAAAGAACGGGCCGATTGACAATGGACGTAATTAATGTTGCCGCTCGTTTCCCATTCTAACAGCTTTTAATTGGCAGCGACTAATTACGAGAGCAATTATCGCAGCCGAGAGTAAAACATACGCATTCTGAAAAAATCTACCATTCGCAGCCCCCTCGACTTTATTCCCAGGGATAATTGATTTGGACCATGAATTCGGGGCGTAGCTCGCCCTTTTCGTAAAGAATGAGAAATTGAAACGGCAAAACAAAAGTAACTCGTTTCGCTCATCATCGTCGAGTTTTTAACTATTTCCGAACCACGCCCTGGCGACATGAAATTCGAGCGTCTGACGCCGGGGACCATATTATTTTGTACACGAACGCTATTTCACGTTCGACAGATTTCCATGTCAGTCAGTTGGCGCCTGGCGTTTGATGGATTCTCGAGGAAACTTGAGGATTCGCGTGGCTCGATTTAATTTTCGATCAGGAGTGACAAATGAACGCCTGCCAAATCAATTGGTGTCAGCGGCGTTCTTTGACTGCGCGAGGGTACCAGGTTTCAGGAGAAAACAATTTTGAAGTTTCTCCTTGAATAGAAACAAATTTCTAAACATCTGATGGAAACTGTATCTGGTAATTTTTTTGAAAAATATTTTTCTAACGACTTTTTTTGCACTCACCGTTGTACCGAATTAATTGTTAGTATAAATCAAAGCACTCCGTAATATATTGGGATCAGTAATATCAATTGACCCTTGGGGTTGAATAATCAAAAATCAGTATTCCAGTAATAATTCTTAATACTTTCATTATTTTAACCTATTTCGACCGATTTTTTCTCGGTCTTTTTCAGTGTTAAATTTTGTATGTTTAAAAGTTGAAAAAAATTTCGTATTTTGTGGATCATTTTTTCTAAAATCTTTGGAATTGTCAATGGCTGCAAAATTTTTTCAAAAATCGTAAAATATTGAATATAACATAGTTTGTTAAAAATTTACCAAATTTCTTAAGAATTTTTTCGAAACATTTAGATTTATAGTCATTTTCAAAGGTTTTTAAGATTTTTGATCGAAAATTACATCATATCAAATAGTTTATTTAATTTGACAAAGAATTCGCTAACTTTGAGATGGATTTGTTATATCCGTAAAAGTTGCTAATGAAAATCACAAAAACGAGTAGGAGTTTTCAGTTGGTGAAAATGATTTACTGTTGTGTAATGGTTTCGGACACCTGGTCCTTTGTGGTCACCAAAAGACGCAACCACGATAAAGAAACGTCCATAAACTTGCCACAGCATTCAGCTAAATGCTTTTAAAATACATTCTAAATCGCATCTCTCAGGAATTCATAATATATATGAATACTGGAGTGGTATAAAAATGGCAATTTCTCTTTAAACTGTAGACCTCAGATTCGAGTTTGTATTTATCAAAAATATAAAAAAAATATATGTTTAAAAAACCGTTGTGTCAGCTAAACTACCTATCGTTCTATAATCAAGAACCCTGTGGAGAACTAGACAGATTACTGAAAAGACCACCTCTTGATTCGAAATTTTTGTGAGAGTGCGATATTTTATGGGTTGACTGTCAGTAAATAATGCACGTAAAATAAATGGCAGTATTTGTTGAATTATGTATCATATTTTAACTATTCGAAATTTATTTGTTAGAAAACTTTTGAATATTAATATTTTAAGTGATATCGTTTATTTACAATAAAAGCCCCAAAGCTTGAAAACAAGAAACAAAAACTGATATTTTCATTTTTTGGGTTCCAAAAATCGAAAAATCATGAAAAGTTGTACTTAGATGTTATTTGGCTAATTTTCCTCGAAACCACTCAATTTCGAAGTAGAAACAACCTTCAGCGACTCGAAAATGGATTTCGACCATACTATACCATCGGCAAAAAATCATGTTTACACTAGAATCCGCGAAGTCACCCCGGCCAAGAATTTGCGGCCAAGCCGCAAAGGTCATTAGCTTGGAACGCGAAATCGAAAGGATTTTTAGGCAGCAATCAAAGCTCATTCTTCACGTTGCGTCATGGAAAATCGAAAAAGCGCCTTAAGCCCCTCTTGAGGCCCTCTTGAGGAGGCGGCATCAGAGGTGCGAGGAGGGCTAGTTAGCACTTTCTCCCGGTGCCCGACGCGGGACCTCCACAATGACGCATTGTACTTAAATCAGATTCAATTTGGGCCCATTGAAAATTACGCTTAATAAATTATTCCGGCAATTCATAAATCCTGCCCGAAATTTTCGGTAGGTTCTAATGGGCGAAGGAGAGAGGAAGAGTAGAATAGGAAGGGCACGAGGCATTCTGCCAATGGAGTAGGACTAGGAGAAACTTTTTCTTGCAGATTTGTAGGCAATATTTTTATGTGAGCGAAAAAAATTTTAAAAATATGTTACGTTTTCTTAACTTTTCCTCTTTATGTTCTTTAACTCTACCATGCCTAATTTTCTTAAAGGATACTATCGTTAAGGTAGGTTGATAGACTTTTCAGTCGGTAAAGTGAGAAGTAAGCAGTTAATCAGATTACCAAAAGTTAACATACATTAATGAAAAGTAGTTGATCCCTCTAAGCCATAATTTTTCTAAAAACTTTTTTGAAGAGAAACTTTTTAACTGGCGCCTGGCGCTCGAAATATCTTGAGAAGAGGGAGCGAAATGAGCCGGACGGGATTCGAAGCGTTATGTGACGTGATGTGACCTAACCTAACCTAACCTAAGCATCGGAAGATCTTAAGAAGACCTTAAAAAGATCTTAAGAAGACTTTCAAAATATCTTAGGACCTTCAAAATATCTTAAAAAGACATCAAAAAGATCCTAAGAAGACCTTAAAAAGATCTTAAGAACTTCAAAAGATCTTAAGAAGATATTCAGAAGACCTTAAAAATATCTTAGAAAGACCTCAAAAAGATCTTAATAAGACCTTAAGAATACCTTAAAAAGATCTTAAGAAGACCTTAACAAGATCTTAAGATCTTCAATTGATCTTAAGAAGACCTTAAAAGATCTTAAGAAGACCTTAAGAACACCCTAAGAACACCTTAAGAAGACCTTAAAAAGATCTTCAGAAGATCTCAAGATCTTAGACAAGTAACAAGAAGACTTATACAAGTAACAAATTCATGTCGAACTTTGGCACTATACAGCCTTTATCTTTAACTTTTTTTACCATATTTCTTCGACCTAAGTTTTTAGAATTTTGAAACATGACGCCTTTCAGAATTTTGGATTTGAAATTTTTAATTCAGTTATTACGTCAGAAAATTATCAAAGTTTCAGCACAATGATTAAGTTGAGTTTTACTTCCAAATATATAAAATAAATACTGTGCTACAAATATCAGAAAGAAATGATTAAAGGTTGATGGAGAAGTATTAGTTTCGATTTCGAGGGCTGAAATTTTCATCTTTAGAATTCGCTAGTGATAGTCGAGGATAGTATAGTTATTGTTATATTTACTTTATTAGAACATTAATTCAATTTCTTATATTTCTCGGACGATTAAGTTCGAAGCACTCGAGTTGTTGAACTGGCAAGTATTTTTTTTTTTTGAAATTCCAGGTATTTCTCATGAATTTTCGAAAAGTTCTTTCAATTCGATTTCATTATTTCGAAAACTAGATTTCAGGAGAATCGATCAAAAGTTCGAGAAATCATGATTTTTTTTTTAATTTTATCAACAGTGATTTTCATTTATGTACTTAAAACAATACTCAATTTGATAAACATTATTTTTGTCTATGCACTGTAAGTGTATCGTCATCATAACGATAATATCGTGCTATGAACGATATTATAAGCTTGTCATGAGAATCCAGCTGGATCGTGCTATCTACACTATTAGATTGCTACTGCCACGATACGATCGTCACAGTAACGATATATTTCGCTACTGTAAGTATACGTATTCTTCGGGTAACAAAACATATTCTTCTCGTGATATTAGTGCCTTTTCAGAAATTACCAATTCTGGACTTCCCCCAAAGCAAATCAGCTATAATTTCAGAAATCGAGTCTCTAGTTGTTGAAAAAGAAACTAAATATTGACGAAGATGATTTCGACTCACGTAACATGAATTTTTTTACATTTATAAAAAGTTCTTTCTACGTGTACTGAATAATATTTATTTAAGCAACACAAACATAAAAATTAAGCATTGCTACTACGCCAATGGCTCATGTGTGTATTACAAATTAGTAATCAGTTATAAACGAGCCTATCTCGAAACTCCTGATTTTGACTCATCGCTCGTTTCGCTGACTTGGCGAGCGATGATCGAGCGCTTTCGTGGGACTACTCAGGCCCCTATTTTTTATATTGGCTATTTATCTTCCGTTCTTTGTGACATTAATGACATGATTGTTAAAATTGGGACTCGTTAACACGTTTCTTGACGAATTATATGGCGGGCCGCCGAAAAAAAAGTGTTTTTTCGGTCCCGTTTATTTATTTGCCGACCGTGTATTTCTGAGGACTTTTATGTTGCTACAGCTGTGCCCTTTGTTAGCTGATTTATTTTTCATACAAATTGTGATTTAGATGAGAGGATCGAAAACCTGTTGGGTCTGTTTAGATCGAGTTTGAAAAGAAATCTCGATTTGAATGACCGATTACGAAATCTGTGTGTCTGCATTCAGCATTCTGAAATCGTCTACACATAAAATAAAGATGTTTTCTATAATTGCTCACTATTGAAATTCAAAATTTAAATCATGCATGAAACGATTAATCTACGAACCATCCAACTTTTGCAATTTTTTTACTTCTATGAAACTCCTTTCTACGAATTCCTCACAGAGCACTATTTCGCTAAAGCTGAAGAAGACAAACATTTTAAAACAAATATTGCACGAGAAAAAAATCCTAATTGGACCGTAAAGTTAGCGAGTCGAAGACGGAAAAGAGCTTATTTGCGCTCAAACACGTGGAACTAGGAACCGTAGGCGAGCCAGGCGGTGTTGCGTAAGGAATGAGAAAGGGAAGAAATCGTTCGACAAAACCGCGTACGAGGGCCTTATAATTAGCGTAGGAACCTTTCGAAAATCGAGGTTCGTGAGTCCCCGGCGTGGTCAAACAGGACAGATGCTTTTCCTATTTTAACTGATCGTCCTCCACGTCGAAAATAGCCCGCAAGATAACTCCTTTCTTCAGATCTCGCCGCGCCAAATTGGCTCTCGAACATGAAAACCCATCGTTCAACAAACACGACTTCGATAAATAGACGATAAAATAGAAGCTGGGAGTGACGCTTCTTTTTACTGGTAATCATTTGCCTCTTTAAATTACAATGCTTCTTCGAGGACCTGTGCGTCTTTTACGTAATTGAAAGTTGCCGTTTAGATCTTTGAGAATCTGGGGTAAACTGTTTTTGTAAATTGATGGTCAGGGCAATCGAGGGGAAATTCAAGTCTATAAATCAGAGTAATAAAAATAATCGCTGTTGAAAAAAGAAAGGTAATGAAAAACTAGTGGAAAGTGGGAAAAACGCTGAATTTTGTCGAAAAAGCGTATTTATTGTTTAAATAAATTAAAATTTTAAATAAATTAAAAAAATCAATTTCAAATTTAAATAAATTTTTTGATTTTGAGTTTTGTAAAAAGTGGCAAAGGACTTTTTGACTTGAAATTCAAAAAGAAATATCTGATTCCTTTTTGGTACGGGGATTTTGGTACACCCTGTATATTTCATAATTTTTACTTGTTCAAATACTAAACTAATTCCACTCATAAAATAAAAGAACCTTTTTTTTGTTCAATTTTTTTATACCTCCATACATTTAATCTGATGGCTCTAATATTGTTAAGAATAACGAGAACCCTAGTTCACAACTCAAAAAATCCTAAAAATCTCTCTAAATCGTGCGTCGAGTGTGAGTTTATGATCCTCCTAGCCACCGAAAACCCCCACCCCGATGATCCCCAATATTTCACCGGACCCGGGACTGATGTCACAACACGATTGTCCGGCAACTCTTCCTCGCGGAGGGATAAGAAATCGCTTTCGATCAGACCTGCACTCTTCTCCACTCGCAGAAGGTGTGACCGGGCTTGAATACGCCGCTGATTAGGCCATAAATGTGTCTCTTGGAGAAAAAAACACTTTTTGTTTATTTTTTCGAGGGGCTAGGCGGGCAGACAACAGAAGGTGAAAAAAGGTAAACGGCCACACGCACGCCGATGACTTTCCGAGGCGTTTGATTGGTACCTTTCGAGATAACCCACCGTGACGCAATTGAATTCTACTACGAAGAATGAAATGCCCCAGCCACCACCACTCCAGAATTCCAAAATATCGACTTCTATTCAACGAGAAATGAAAAATTCTTTGCGCCCCTCGCGATTTATGGCTGATAATCGTTTATGGAATACCAAGATCGTTATAAATAACGCATTTGGCTCCTAAGTCTTCTCGAGAGCCATCCGATTCTCGCTTTACGAGCCGTGAAGAGATTGAGCTTCGATCATTGTTCAAGCCTCGATTTCCTTGCCTCTCTCTTTTTTGGGACAGGCAAAAATTCGGAATTAGCCGTGGACTAATGATCGGGGCCTTTGATGTTATTTTTTTATTGGTCCATTGATTTCTGGGAAAGCGCGTCTTTGAATAGAGAAAGTGTTGTGCTCGTAAATCCTGTTGCTTTTCTTCTTCATCTGGCAATTGATTTATTGACCAACTTGCATTGATCGAGAATTTTTTCATTGGGGACACAGGTTTCTTAAGGAGATTGTTTTTGTCTCGATTCAATAACCAGTCATTACAGAAATTGTTTCCTCAAAAAGTATTTGGCGTATATTGATAATTCTTCTTACGCTTCTAGTACGAGTATTATGCCAGGAGTTTGTTTTAGGAAGATGTCATTAAGTATGAACAAAACATAATTAATCCCGGTTCTTTGTCTCTTTTGTAATAGTGAGTTGTAACATTGAAAGAAGTTGCTGAAAATTTTTGAATATATTTAAAAACTACAAAAGTATAATGAAAAAAAAATTATACCGTATTTATATTGTTTATGCACCGGTTTACTTTGAGGTTACAGGCGCGGATTCGATCTACATCAATATGCAGGGCCGCCATCTTGTATCAATACACGTTTGTGACAAAGTTTCCCTTCACTTCAGATAAGAGGTTATTGCTCAAAAACCATGAGAGAATTACTTCTCCCACGCTGTACTCGTCAACAGTCAGATAATTCATTATTTCTCTAACACTCAGCAAGGATCCGAAATTATAAATTTCTTGCGGAAGTTGAATAAAATTAATTATTATCAGTAATGAAACGATAAATAATAATATTTATTTAGTATTACTTATCAGAATTTTGCTATTTTTTATTTATTTATCACTTATTATACGATACACTTGAACCTAAATTACAAGATATAATACTTTCATTATAAATATTATACCCATATATTTTTTTGAATATATTTTATCATAATTGTAATATAATTTATGGTCACTCACTATTAAAAATAAAATAATATTATTATAATTATCATCGATAATAAATAAAGAAACAATCTATATTGAAAATGGAGTAGGTTGATTTTAGGTTCTTTATTGAAAATATTGACAGATTTTATCTATGGTCTATTTCTTAATACGTGAAAAGAAATTTTTTTTGTTATAATTTGTTAAATAGTTAAGAAATTAAAAATCCGTTTCAACTAATTTGTTATTTTGTTTTATTAACGGCGTTTTTCGTATCGGAAAATGAAGTGTGAGTTTTTTCATTATTGAAACAACTTTTATTTACAGTGAGTTGTTACGATGCACCGTTTTTTAAATAATTATAAAAAAAAATTGCAGATCTTAAAAAGGATCGACATAAATGGGCTATGGATTAGGATATTAAACCTATACATAAATATTTATCAGCACAATAATTCCAAAAAAAAAATTCAATAACATCCTAACTGTTCATATACATAAAAATTTTTAATAACAATCTTGTATTTAATTGACGTTCAAAAATATTTATAATCACAAATCTGTCATTCCGCCTATATCAAATCATCAGAAAGTAGTTCGAAAAATTTGAATTTTCGAAAAAATACTAATATGAAGAGTCCTTTTACAAAATCTCACACATCGTTTATAAAAAATTGCATTCTGAGACAAATGTTTGCTTTTGAGGCAAAAAGGTTTTTTTTGCGAGCAATCACGCAATTACGCATTTTGCGAGCATTACGAGCAATAAGAAACGTTACTTTTTAAGGTAAGTTTTCAATTATTTACGTCATTCATAAAAACTTCCCGTAAGAAATTCTTCTCTGCCTCTGAATACATCATAAGGTCCCCAAATTTGAAAGTTACGATGGTGAAGGCACAATAAAAAAAATCAAGTTTCGCTTTGGAGGTATAAATTACATCGACGAAAAATGTAAAAACTGGAATATGCACTCAACGGGGGGTGCGGAAAAGGGGGCGGAGGATCTGACATTGTTGGGTAGTGAGCTTCAAATTGTTCCATAGTGTGGCTCGAGTGGCTGGTTTATTGTCGCAGCGGTCACAGCTGCACATCGGCCTTTTAAAATGCAATTATGCCGGCACGAGGAAAGGACATTTTCTGGCTCTTCGCTCAAAAACTGATTCTTATACGATTGAGTATCGACTTCGAAGCCACAAAGCCGGGCCGTAACAAAATTTACCCGTATCGCTGTTTTTCCAAAAGGCCCTATATCGTATATTGTTGAGGGCGTGAGGCGTTTTCAAGCCCATCCAGAACATAATAGGGAGCACGAAAATGTCATAGATTCGCGCAGGTAGACCCAGTTTCGAGAGATCTGGCCCATGGTGAATTTCTGAATACGGTTATTTCTGAACATATAGAGTCGGACCCATTTTTTGCATTATTCTTGTCGAATGTCGATCTTTTCAACAACTTTTTTATAATCCGATCATTATAGTATATTATATAGTATATATAGTATATATATATATATATATATTATAGTATATTGTTAATGAAAGTAATGGGTTTCTTGTTGTTTGCAAAATTTTGTTTCATATATATGAAGAAAAGTACGATACGTCTCCGAACAGTTGACGAGTAAAAGTCATCAGAAATGTATATTTTACGAAAATTCAAAGTATTTTAGTGATTCTCATATTCCTACAATATTTTATATTTCAAAATCATGAATTATTCAAGCCCTTGTTCATATATTTTTTATTTTATATATGCAACTGTACGGAGCTCCTTGTGAACTTGGCCTTTTGATTTTAATTATGAGTATACACGTTCGATAGAGTAATGGTTAGGTAGGGAGGTTAGTAATAGAAATGGTGCGGGTTCAACTCCTGGTGGTATCAAGGGGCTGGTGAAATTGGTTTGCGTATTTTAAAGCAATACTGATAATTCACCCAGAGAAAGTATTGTACATCTACAATAAAAAAAATTTTTTTATCAAAGTTTTGATTTCGTAAAATTTTTTGGGTCCAATGAAGTCGCTATTTATGGGAAAAATTCCATACATAATATGGGAAAACTTCCAATACTTTTATAGGAAATTTACATACCTCAATATGGAAGAATTTCATTTCGTACATGAGAAATTTCAACAGTGTTTATGGAAAAAATCCCATACAGAATATGGGTTACAAACTTCGAATATATACTTTTATGAGAAATTTACCAACTTTTTTTTAACAGTGTAAACTAAGTTTGTTTTTTTTTTATCGAGATAAGAAATTTCGGTGAATCACTGAAAAATAGTTGTTGAAAATAATGGTATTCATTCTCTTTTTTACAAACTCATTCTGCTGACTCCGAGTATCAAATATAGAAAAAAAGTTCATTCAAATCTCACCTGATCTAACCGTCAGAGTATGAAAGCACATCAACAAGGTTCATTTGATGCCCTTTTTATATAAGCAAATACGCTTTATCGTGGTCTATCTTGAATACCTTCCTTCGATTTTGCACCCTTCATTCGCATTCTTATCATCAAATGTTTCCTTACATTACGGGGCTTTCGAATGGTGAATGGGTTGTCCTACAAAGTCGTACTTAGCCCGCGCGTAGACGGAACAACGACTCATGCTGAGTCGAACTGTCCCGAATAATCCATCACTGACAGCTTTTGTGTACGGACAAATCGAGACTGATGAATCTGCAAATCATAATCCCAACTTAATTTGTTGCTGCTTCTAATCATCGAATGAAAATTCAAAGCCTTTCGATCCTCACGTCGTTCCCCTCGGAGTTTCGAAAATATGATTAATCGAACGGAATTACATTCTCAGTGCAATAACATACCTGGATTTGGTAGATGATAATTTTACTGTGAAGAGCGTAAAGTCATATATCATTTTATGCAGAATAATTTTTTTCCTTAAAGTTATATTCTAAAATAACGTAAATGTATATGAGTAACGTGACTAAAAAATTTTACAGTAAGTTATGCCTCTGTCCTCAAAAAAAAACCAACATTTCGAAAACATTCATTTGTAAACAAGCGTGAAACAGTCGTAAAACTCGAATCAAAAGAATAAATTTTCGGTGTTCTTTTACTTTTTTTATTCAGCTCTGATGATTTCTCGGCACCTTTTTCAATTTCTTGATAAATGGCATGAACGTGAAACGCCAAAGAAAATTAATGAAATTCTGAAAGTCGTGGCCAGAGTGTTTTTGCGGTGAATCGAAAAGTCGAAGAGGCGCGAGCTTTGACTTGGTCTTTTGTCGCGGCCCCTGCTGCGGTCCGAATAATGGGCCCGGGACGGTCTTGGGCCTTGCGATTATTCGCTGCAATTGTCACTGGACAATATCCGGGCCCATTGTAGGGAACGCGCGTGCACTCGAGAAATCAATGCCCAGAATCATTTAAATCTCATGGAACTGAAGGACATTTGCTCGAGTGGCTCCTAGTCAAAAGAGTCAAATTGACTCCATTCCATCATTTTATCCCACAGGTTCAATGTCGAGCACGGCCCTTCTCAAGACGACAATGCCAAATTTTTTTTGTACCCTCCTCTTCAAATTCAATTTTATCGACCTGAAAAAGTTTCTGTTGAACAAACAACAATTTGGCTAATTTTTTCTTGGTATTCAAAACCCACAGATTATTGAGGATCAAAAGCTTAAAGAAATTAAGTGATGTACCAGTATACACTGATGCAACATGGAACGTGTCTTAAGGTTTCGCTGAGTTAGCTTGTGAAATTGGTTGATAAAACAAACTGTTTTATGTTTCCTCTCTGTGTAGCACATTACTCGACTTGGCGTGTTCTTCTTGTACCTCAAGGTTTTAAGGGATGTCTTTATTGAGCTAATCTACCTAGTTAATAATTTATTTGTTAAAAGAAAATATAAATTTTTGTGTAATAATTTTATTCAAAGTAGGTAAAAACAGAAAATTTTACACATTTTGGAGTAATGTAACTTATTGTGTTCAGAGTTGCGTTTTTTTCATTCTTTGAATTTTTCAACAATGTGTTTTGATTCTGAAATCAGATTATTATGATTTTCAGACTACTCAGGCTAGAATGCTATATTTTATGTTACAATACCTACTTGTGTGAATTTTAATCTTTCTTCATTATAGGTAGAACTTGGAGAATATCCTGTTTTTCTGATGGATTTTTTAAAATATATTTCTTTTGTCCGATGCTCAAGTGTTAGAGTTTGAAAAAAATTTTCATAATTTCTATAGATTTCTGGTAATTCAATAGATCGATCTACATATTTATAGAATTTGATGCTCTAGAAATTAAACTTCCTCAAAATTTCGGAATTTTTATAGATTTTTCAGGAAAGAATATAGGAAAGATTTCAATTATTCATAGACTTATAAAATCAGGGACGTCTCAACGGAATTTTTCATGGGGGGGGGGGGCAAACTTAAAAAAAAAGTTGAGAGTTGCTAAAAAAAAGAATTTTCACGAACATCTTGGTATTGGGCAATGAGAAAGCACTATACTGTTGATGTGAACTTTTATTTCAATTATAATATTTAAACATCAAATAATAGAGTGATAAATCTCAACTAGTTGAGAAAATGTTTAGAAAATTTGGAAAACTTGAAATAGTTTGAATCACGTTATAAATTTTAGAATATCCCGAAAAATCAAAAACTACTGATGATTTACAAAATTGCCAATAAAATTCATGGAATTTATAACATTGGCATAATTTTCATGAATTTTGTAAAACAAGAACTAACAGTACTTCTAAACTGAAGGATTTCTATAATAGTACATTGTGTGCCAAGCACGTAGCCAGATTTTTTGCGTCCTTGTCGCACGGCACCTCTAAGCGCGAAAGGTGCCATGCGACAAGGACGGAAAAAACCTGGCTACGTGCTTGTGTGTGCCACATACTCATGTACACTAGGGTGGTCCTTATTTGGGCAAAGTTGGAAAATGATACCGGACCGGCCGGAAAATTGTCAAGGTACTAAAAAAAAATTGTTCTAATAATTTAAGCCAATTCGGTTTATATTAACACGTGCCTCTAGAACTGTGATTTTTTAATGGGAAATACATGTAATTTATCATCCAAAACAGGAAAAATTTTTTATAGCCCACATGAATCAGTATAAAAAATTGAATCTTTGCTTTTGTTATTGTACATGATATCAGATATTAACCGTAATTTTTCAAGATGATTCCGAAAATTCTTTCCATTATCATATTTCATGATATTCCATCATATATCATCATATTCCATCATATTTACTCGGCTTGAAAGAAGGAAAAGAATTTTAGGAATAGTCTAGAAAAGTTACAGTTAAAATCTGATATCATGTACAACAATAAGAGCAAAGGTTCAATTTTCTAAATCAATTCATGTGGGCTATACAAAAATTTTTCCTGTTTTGGATGATAAATTACATCTATTTCCCATTTGAAAAATCACTGTTCTAGAGGCACGTGTTAATATAGTCCGAATTGGCTCAAATTTTGAGAAAACTTTTTTTTCAATACCTTGATTAATTTTCCAGCCGGTCCCGTACCATTTTTCAACTTGGCCCAAATAAGGACCACCCTAATGTACACACACACACATTCATAAAAAATGTAAGAGTATTTTGTAACATTGACTTAGACTTCATATATTCCTGGTAATTTCGAAACAGTTTCGATACGGTGCAAAATTCCGCAGTATATATTCTATCATATTAAATCATACTGTAAGCCAGCCATTTTCTGATTCCAGACAATATGACTGTGATAAATAAAGAGATATTTTTATACCTCAACCATCACCAGCGAGTGACCTAATAGACTCGCCAACTGCCACTGCGTTGCATTAAGGGGAGGGGGGGACTCGTTTAGAGGGTCGAAAAAATGCAATTTTTGCAAATAGTCTTAGTCAGTAGTAGACATATCTAAAAATATTTTCCCAAAGTTTCAAATCAAAATTCAAAATGCTTAGGCTGCTACAGCCTCCAACGCACAGCGCGTACACGGAACAGGTAAGCGCGCTCAGGCACGCGGTGCATTCTTCAAAAAACTTCAAAGACGTTTTTCTCAAAACAGTATTTCTTGAAACTGCGGGTGTGATAAAAAACTTTTTTATCAAGCAGTTCTCATAAACCAAAAAGTGTTCGAAACCTTATGAATATAGCTTCTATTTGAACCGAAAACATTGAAGAAAAATTTATAATAAACTATTTTTAATATCATTTGAACTTGAAATTTTTCGGAAAAAAATCAACAGTTTTGTCTATATACCTCCAAAAAATTCAATTCTCAAAATTTTACGAATATTTTAGGTTTAAATAGAAGGTAATTAAATATAGTTAAAATTTTTTTTTGTAGCCTATGTTTCAGATCAAAATAGAGATCGCTATCACGCCCGCAGTAAAGCTCTTTAAGCAGTAACGTACTGTAAACAACAAAACTTTTGTGGTAAAGAAGATGATCAATTGACAGAGTAGAAATTTTTTTTTATTGTTTCGATCTTTAAAAATGTACCTATGAAGCTGGTTTGTCGATTTTTATAATATACTCACTCACAAAAAAATTACCGTTTGTCTCAAATTTCGTAGTCCTAAACGAGTCTCCCCCCTTAAGGCGATGCGGAAGCTATTCTCATTCTGTCTCTCTTCCTCTCATGCAGTTACCTGTCTGTTGTTCTACCTGTCTCTGTCGCACTACAGTAGGTTCCGCATACCCTTAAGTTCAGTTCACACTTTTAAATACACAGTTGTCTCCTTGCAATAGGACAATTAAAAAGATGTAGGATAATCACGTTTAGGGGCACTTTGCATTAACGAAAAACTTGATTCACAAAACTGACTTCTGATTGAGTAGGGGGGGGGGGCAAAATGAGTATATTGCTCCCCCCCCCGGTGAAATTTCTGGGGATGGGGGCAGCTGCACCGCTGACCTCCCGGCTGCGACGTCCCTGTCTAAAATTTTTGTATTTTTTTGTATTATGAAATTCCGGAGTATATTCCAGTATATTCATAAATTTTTAGTATGTATCTAGATTGCTCTTTGGGTTTCTAGAACTTTATGCTATCAATTTCAGAAGTTCTGAAGTTTTAATACATCTAAATATATTTTCCAGCAAACAGTATCTTTTATACAGATTTCCAGTAGTCTATGTATTTTTTGTATTTTTTCAGATTTTGTACGATTTTCAAATTTTCTCGATAAACAAATTTTAATGAATTTCTATCTAGATTTTAGGAATTTGATACTTCATAGTTCAAGGTTTTTTAGGTTTTCATTATTTATGTAGATTTTTATTTTTTACAGAATCAATCGGACTCAGAAAAATTTTTTAATATTTGTTCTCCTCATTTTTCTAGCTAAACATTTAAAAAGTAAAAAAAGGTTGGCGGTCTTCCAGGACAAAAAACATATTCTGTATGCAGCAAGAGGTTACAAAAAATAATACCATAGGTTTACTTCAAGACAATAAGAATCTTAATGAAAGTAAAAAACTTTGATCTGTGATGCAAGTACACAATAGTTATGAACAAAAAGTTATGATGTCTAATTTTGCGGGAAATCATTACATTATGACGAATAAACTTCTTATTTTTCTCTATATTGTGAAAGAAACCCGAAGTGACAAATAGAAAATTTACCATGTACAATCGAAGGAATACGCTTCACCAAAAGTTGACAATTATTCATCATTGCATACCATTCAGAAATATACAAAAAGCCCCGAAAACCCGCCTGCTGTATGATAATAATAATCGTTATAGTTTGAAAACTATGAAGAAAATTTTTTTTTTCGTTCAGCTTGAAACACTTTCTCGAGAAGTGCATTCTTTTTTTTGCAAGGCTTATTGAAATTGTAGTAAAACTCACCAAATTTATATCTTCCTCGGAGGGCGTTCGCATTTTAAAGTATATTTTTTGTTACTCGTATGATATAAATATATACTTTTACATAACTGTATATTTTGAATAAAACTCTAGAGTAAAGCTTATATATGTCGTTTTTGTATTTTTACACTGAATCATACATAACATTACTTATCATTTGAGCCTCTTTTTTGAAACTGATAACAGGTACATGCATCATATGTATATCATATTACTTTTGGATGATCCTTTTGAAAACTCGTTACAGGTATTTGCTTTATAAAAACAAGCGGGTTGTCGGTGCTTTTTGTATATTTTTGAATGGTATGCAATGACGAATAATTGTCAACTTTTAGTGAAGCGTATTCCATCGATTGTACTTGGTAAATTTTCTATTTGTCATTTCGGGTTTCTTTCACAATATAGAGAAAAATAAGTGATTTCCCACAAAATTAGATATCATAACTTTTTGTTCATAACTATTGTGTACTTGCGACATGGATCAAAGTTTTTTACAACCATTAAAGTTCTTATTGTTTTGAAGTAAATCTATAGTATTCTTTTTTGTAACCTCTTGCTGGATACAGAATATATTTTTTTTCCTGGAAGACCGCCAACATTTTTTTACTTCTTTGAAGTTTTTTTTGTAGGGGATATCATGATTTTTTGTAGGTGTATTTATCTCACAGTGGATTATCAGATGAATTTTGTCGAATTTTCACTCTTGAGAGAAATATTTCCTATTATTCATGTAGGGGAAAGGCTTGCAGGTTGGAACAGCATACAGGTCGGAACAGTGAAGTTTTTCCAATATTTTCCATCAGGACTATTTTCTGTTTAGTGTTAATTCAATGTCTAATTGTCTGCTCACTTTTCATGTACATAATCTCTGAAAATGTATGTCGCTTATAATTACAATAGAGTACATGGAAAATTTGTCGGCGAAATGTTTTTTTTCTATCGTTTAAATTTGGGTGAAAAATATGAAAGTTATCGACAAATCGGAAAAAATTGTGCTTATCATCATAGTCTTGAATTTTGTGACAAGAAACAATAAGGATTTGGAAAGTAAAACGAAAATTAAATTTTTGTTGTTGCCATTTCAAAATAGCTTTAAATCTGCAGGTCGGAACAACGAAGGCTTGCAGGATGGAACACTAATCTTTTTTTTCGCTACTCAATCTGGCGTGTTTTTCAGTATGATCTTTAGTTGAAAATATCATTTTAGCAATATTTTAGCAATTTTAAGGATAAAATGAAAAAGTATCACATTTTTC
>JAPYZL010090904.1:0-15222 GCA_030522825.1 Platygaster orseoliae
CTTGCGTCGTATGGGACATTCTGATCGCGGGACTTGAACTTTCGGATCCTTCAGTCAGCAGGGCATTTGAAATCGGGATTTTTCAACGCCCGGAACTTTGCCGAGTAGCGTCATTTTCCTACCCTCAAAAAACCAACTCTGTAGTCCTAAGGGCATGGGGCCCTCCCACCACTTTCATTTCTATCCCCACCACCGTCGAAACGTTTTTTAAGGATTTTTCCGTGAATTCGCCATGTTTTCGAAAAAACTCTACATAGCGCAGTTGATCCACTCGTGTCTAATAAGCGTGCCAAAAGGTTTTGCGATGTATTGCGAATTCGCAGTAAAATCCTGAAAGAAAAAACATCTCCAGGTCATTCTCACAGCACAACACGAATTGGAACAGTTTTTCCATGTTTTTTCGAAAAAACTCTACATAGCGGAATTCGTTTACTTGTCTTTAGTAAGCGTGCAAAATGATTTTTCGAAAACATGGTGAATTCACGGAAAATCCTTAAAAAACGTTTCGACGGTGGTGGGGATAGAAATGAAAGTGGTGGGAGGGCCCCATGCCCTTAAGGCGAGGGGCTCGCTCCCGACTTCCCAGCGCGTGCAAGAGAGATGCATAGAATGGGGGAACCGCGCGAGAGGGAGGGAGACGGAAGGTGAAAGTGGATCCCTCCTCTTAAGAGCACCGAAAGAAAAATATTGATTTTCCAACTGTAAAAATACATATAGTAGTCTCCACAAAAAATATGTAGTTCGTTCCAACACCAACCAGTACAGTTATTATTGCTCTAACTGCGTTTATATACACTTACCAAGAAAAGTTAAAACTTGCCTCTACTATAAAACTGTAGTTGGACTTAGAATACTTAAGGTGTACGTACAACTCTATTACCACATTGTTGAAGTTGTACTTATTTACTGTTGAAATGGTTTACGTACTGTAATTTAGGTTAGGTTATGTCTTATGTAAATTACTGAAATTGTTTATTTACTGCAACTGTACTGAAAATGCAACTGTACACAATTATACAAGAGCACCTTTTGTATCCAGTTTTAGGCAATGTAATAGGGGGAATGAAATAATTAAAACATTTGCTTTCAGTATGAGAACAGCACGTAACTTTTATTCAATGAAAAAAAATAATTAAAACATTTGCTTTCAGTATGAGAACAGCACGTAACTTTTATTCAATGAAAAAAAAAAACTTGATATATTTTGAACATTGGTAGATCCTTAATTCTAATTCCTTTTGGATTTCGTGTGTTTATTTTTATTGCAAAGTTAGGCTAGGCTCGAAAAATATGAAAAGACAAAAAAACTTTCTGATATTGTGGAAATGACCAAGACATTATATTGTAAAAATCTATTTAAAAAAAAGCACATAAATTTTTAACGTTTCGTACCGCTTTTCTCGACTTTTCTTGAAAATTCCGGGGAAATAAATTGGAGAAAAAATAAACGCGTAATCGTCCGTCAACTGTTTTGAACTGTTTCACATTTGTCGATCATGCGTACGTGCACGTATATTTTATAAAGGTGCAACAGCTGTTATTGAAAATCTCGCATAACCGAACTTATATACAAACAGCAACTTGAATTTACGGTTGCACCTACTATAAAAAGGCGTTGGTTCCAAAACGAACTGTAAATTTATAGTTAGGCGTCAATTGCGAACTGCGCATTAAAGATACCTTCAATTTCAGTTGTCACGTCTATATTTTCACTTACTCCAACCATAATTCCTTCAACAACACGAGTACAGTTAGGTCATTTATGGCCGACTTTTTTCAGCGAGAGAACCCAACACATTCTCTTTTCGTCCTTTTTCCTCTCATTCGCTACCCGTTCTATAGGTCTCTCTTGCACTACAGTCTGTTGGGTTTCCTCTTAAGGACAAAAAAAAGACACGGCAGCTTCCTTGGAAGAATGTCTTTTGTCCAGAGCTGCCGGAAAGTCGGAAAGTCAGGTCTACCCGGTCAAATGAGCCATTTCGGAATGCGCGCGTCCCTTCCGCTTGACTGAATAATAGATTGGTTCAAGTTTAAATTTAATCGTTTCTTTTCCGAACCTTTTCCAAACGTTCCGAATCCTCATCTTCGCAAATGCAATTTCTTATATTGAATTCGAATCTGATTTATCAAAATTTGATTCTTATGCAACTGATAATGTATCAAAATAAAAATTTTGAAAATTTTGGTGCATACCATTTTGAAATAGTACTTATGTCCAATTGTGCGAATTTCACGTAAAAGGGTCTAATTAAAAAAATTTATTACCGATTAGGGCTGAAATTTTGTGCATATTTCGCGTTACTATTTGATGACATAACTATGTACACATTAAGTATTTGCAGGTAGATTGCAAGAATATTTACCTCATTTTCGTAAACTTTTAACTCAATAGATTTTTATTTAGAGTAGGACAATTCTTCTTCTTCACGACTAACATTTTTTTTTTTTTTTTGCGGAAAAAACAACAACCAAAAATTTCTCGAAATCTACCAATTGTCGGAGATGTAAAAATAAGCAACTACAACGTCGTTTTTGTGGGCTGGATTCGAATTTTTCCCATTACATATAAATATGTCATTTTTTCGCATACGTTTTAAAACATTATATTAAACTGCATTACAATTAAACTGCACATGTTATTTTGCAGGAAAGATAGCAAAATTTCTGTCTACTTTCCCGTTTTTGTTAGTTTACTGTTTTACGCCCCTTGTGATTTTGATTCTCATAAAAGCCTTATAAAATTTTCATAAGGCTGCCCTCAGTCAATTTTTATAAGAAAAACTTTTTTTATTAAAGTGACCTAGTGAAAATTTTATAAGAAAAATTTTCTCCATAAAATTGTTTATTTGCAGAAATTCTTACACAATTTTTTTTTTATACATTTTTGTTTCATGAAAAAATAATTTGAAAAAATGTATAATAAAACTTATGAGAATTAAACATTATTTATAAGATTGGAAAATTTTTTATAAAAAAATCTTAGTTCATAAAAAATGTACAGGGCTCAAATTAATATTGTTTCATAAAACTGTCTCTCTTTTTTATAAGAAAAATTTTTTTGAAAAGGTTGCTTTATAGGAAAATTTTTTTTATAAGACTCATCAGGTTTTGATTCTTATAGAAAAACGCAAAATTTTGATAGGAATAGAAAATTTTTAGTTTTGACCCGGCTCGAACGGACAGGTAAAAAAATAATACAATTTCGACGCGTCGGAACTCTCTCCCTTGCCTTTATGGATAAACTTGTAGATCGGGCGCCTGCTCGTCTGCAAGATTAATGATTCATTACTCAGCGCTTTTCCAAGTCCTCTATTGCATTGTGACTCCCTAAAATTGTCTCTTGGACTTGCGTTTGGAGAAAGATGAATCTTTTTTCTCCTTAAAACTACAGAGTTGGTTTTTTGCTTATAAGAGCTTGATTTTTCCTCTCAACGTTCCGTGTTTAGATTTCGCGCTCAAATTTTTCCCTTCTCTTTTCGCTCGCAGGCTAAATGAATCATTTTTTTTACTTTCAGCGTGTCATCATTTTAAACTGTTGTAAAGTTTACCATTTTTCGAAATTCTTATAATTAACCAATGTTTTTGTATTTTATTGAAACTTGCATTGCATGCATTTTTAAAAGATTACACCTAACTTTTTATTTATTTTAATTTAAAATGGATTTTTACAAATTTCTAAGTAATCTGGAGTAGATTTACCAAAATTTCTTGGTAAAGAAAAATTATGAGACAGTCTTGTTGCGTTTTCAACATATTTGGATTTTTAACTGTAAAGACAAAAAATATACTCCAGTTCATATGTATGTGCTATACATCATTGTCTTATTCTCAAAAGATTTCGCAACGCTTGTACCTCTACAACCCATTGAAAGATTTACTTATTCTGAAAACTATTGTATATCACTTCTACAGCGTCTTTACACATTTTTAAAAGCTCTCTCACACATAACATGTCATTTTCATCAGAAATGTTAAGCACTGTAATAGTTTTCCCTCAATATATAAAAAAGACAATTAAAAAGTATACATAATTCCATAAAATTTTTATCAAGCTTGACGATTTTCTAATTTTCTACATCTCAAATGTTTGAATTTAACGAATAGTTCAACTTTTCAGTTTCACCCTATACAATCATCTGCGAAAAGTGCTTGGTTTAACAAGTACATCAAAGTGGACCCCAATGCGCCGTACATGGATAGCATCGACCCGTTACTTTTAAGGTTGGTGCACAATCATTTAAAAACAAAAAAACAAATTCCATAAAATTGTTCTCTAATTGTCTCAAGGTGCTTTGACTAACACTTTTAATTTCGACTCGCAAAAAAAAATATGGTTTCTACCATTACAAAAAAGTGTCGCACAGTGCAATCTACTACTAACAAGCACTTGTTCAATTGTATTTGCAGAAATTACAGCTTTATTCATGACAGCCACTATATGTAGTGAGTATATGACTTTCTGCAATACTCGATGCATTATCTTCCATCTCATGCTGTTTTTCTTTTTTTGCTTTTAAGAAATTAATTGAGAAAAACCCAGCTGGAATTGGAACAACTCCTAAATGCAAACATGTGAAATGGCAGTTTTTAAAAATTTATTTCAATTATAATCAATTTGGTAAAATATTGATGTCTTTAACTATGAAAACTTGTATGGTTTGATTTTCATGTTGAGGTTTTTTTCTAGAATTCAAAGTTACTTGTCCTCAAAGTCTGTCATTCTTTTCTTGATATTTAAAACTTGCATTTTTAGAAAACTTTGACAACTCAAGCTGTAATTTACAATATTTTACAGTACGAGTGCGGTAATAGCGTTTTTATGCTGTGAAACGGTACAATTATGATGCTATAACTGTACTAGTCTACTAGTACTGTAAAAAATTGATAAGGGACAAGTTGTCAGACATTTGAAAATTTTGGAGATTGCAAGAATTGCAATATCGCAAGAAATTACTCATTTTGATGCAAATCAGTAAGCTCGTGCTCGCCAGGTGGCTACGCCAAATTTTTTCTCGAATCGTCATTTTCAAATTGTCGTGCACTACGTTCAATTGAAATATTGGCATTTCTGCGAAATTTAAGTTTCTCACAGTTAAAGCCAATTTCGAAATTCTCATGTTTCAGAATCAACACTTTGTTTTGTTTTTCTCATCTGAAATTGGATTGTCACTTTGTGTCAACTGCAACATTAATATGAATTTGCTGTTTTTTAATATTTTTCCATGCTTTTGGTTTCGTGGCAACATTCCTTTTTTCCTATATAACGGCATCAGATGCCTTTTGTATTTTCCATCGTTTTGTCATGCAAATGAATTATTCGTAATACGCAAAAATATCGGAATTTATTTGCATGCGAAGGAAAATTTTTGGAATGCATTGAATTTCGAAATTTTGTGTAACCATATTAACACAACAATTGCTTCAGTTGGAGAATAATCTACATTTTTTTTTCAACAAGCCAACCGTTTTTTCGTTGCGTTGCAGTTTTGTTAATCATTGTCAATCCTGTTGCGCTTGCTTTGAAATAATTTGCAATATTTTGTTCTGTACTTGTTATTATATTGTGCATTACAATGTAATAAATTACTAATGAAAAATCCTATATTAATACATCTATTTGCGTTTAAATTGATTAAATTCTTATTTTCCGATTCATAATTAAAGCAAGTTGATTTCAATTTGGACAGATTAAAAACTAGAGTGGAATTTTTACCATTCATTTAGTTTTATCGCATCTTTTCGAATCTACGTGACAATGTGTAAAAATGATTTTTCTCTACAGTACAAAGGATCAGGATCAGGCTACAAATGCAGACGACGTCCTTTTCGACATGTTCAAAAATGACGATACCGATCTTCTGCCTGTCGGCAAATTTCTGGCCGTGAGTATACATTATTTAGATAAAAGTCCTTTTTTTACTTTGATGAAATAATAATTGTTTCTATCACATTTCTAGTCGTGTATTATTAGTAGCATCCTTGAAATGGGAAAATAGTTGAAACTGAAAGTAGTATAAATGAATGTTGAGTAAAGAGTGTAGCTGTGCTGTTATAGTATAAAGTGGAAAATTTATTATTGCAGGCTCTGCGCACAACTGGGCTGAGAAAAAACGACCCCAGGCTCCAAGAACTCAACGACAGCTTGAAACAGCAACACTTGAAAAGTGGAGGCCACGAAGGGATTTCCCCTGAAACTCAGAAGCTCACTCGAGAGCAGTTTAAAAAGTTAGCGGGGGCTTGATTAGCTCTTGTCATTTATTCGACGATGATTGAGAGGCAAATAAATAATGTTCATCTTGATGAAATTTCAGAATCGTGACACCGAACATCGCGTTGATATCGCGAGCGTTCAGGCACCAGTTCGTCATTCCCGATTGGCCCGGGTTCAGCAAGCACATCGAGGACTTTTACTGGAAGTGCAAGTCAAACGTGGAGGGCAAAGTGGCGGGTTACATACCGCAGTTGGCGAGAATGAGCCCAGAATATTGGGGCGTGTCGGTTTGCAGCATCGACGGGCAGCGCTTCAGCATAGGCGACACCTCGATGCCCTTCACCCTGCAAAGCTGCAGCAAACCTCTGACCTACGCGATCGCCCTCGAGAGACTAGGCCAAGAAACCGTTCATCAGTACGTTGGCCAAGAGCCCTCGGGACGAAATTTCAACGAGCTCGTCTTGGATTACAACAGTCAGTTTTTTGTTTTTTTTTTCAATTTTAAATACGCAAGAATTTATGTTCCTTTTTTTCTGAATTTCGTCGAGAGATTTTGAATTGCCAAATAACGAAGAAAGAAAAGAAAAAAAATTGTAATACAAGAGAGATTAACAATGGAATATGATTATTGTTGTTAGAAAAGCCTCACAACCCGATGATCAATGCGGGGGCCATTTTGGTGTGCTCGCTTTTGAAACAGCTCGTCAAGCCGGAAATGACTTTGGCGGAAAAGTTCGACTTCACGATGCATTACTTCAAGCGACTAGCGGGGAACGAGAATCTCGGCTTCAACAACGCCGTCTTCCTTTCGGAGCGCGAGGCTGCTGACCGTAATTACGCTCTCGGCTTTTTCATGCGCGAGCACAAATGCTACCCCGAGAAAACCAATCTCCGCGAAGTCATGGATTTTTATTTTCAGGTACTCCATTTTCCTTATACAATGTCAAGATGAGGCCGGTTTACACGCATTCTTTTTATTTAGAATAATATTAATCAACGATTATTATTAAAAACTATTGCAGTGCTGTTCGATGGAAGCGAATTGCGAAGCCATGTCGGTAATGGCAGCAACGTTAGCCAATGGTGGCATTTGTCCAGTAACCGAAGAAAAAGTTTTGAAACCTGAAAGCGTCCGAGATGTCTTGAGCCTCATGCACAGTTGTGGCATGTACGACTACAGTGGTCAATTCGCATTTAAGGTGCTTACTTTTTCGAAAGAAAAATTTGTTTTTTTTAGTTTTAATCCATTGCAACAATATTCAGGTCGGTGTACCTGTGAAATCAGGTGTTTCCGGAAGTTTACTGGTCGTCATTCCAAATGTCATGGGCATTTGCACTTGGTCGCCACCTCTCGATTCCCTCGGAAACTCTTGCAGGGGAGTCCAATTTTGCGAAGAGCTCGTGTCCGAGTTCAATTTTCATAGGTTATTGCTCCTCAACATTTTTGTTTTTTCCAAAACATTCATTTCTCTTGCGCATCATTGTACAAACGTTGTCTGAAATTCTTTGCAGGTACGATAATTTGAAACACGCTACAAATAAAAAGGACCCAAGGAGACACAAATATGAAACCAAAGGGCTTTCCATAGTCAATCTCTTATTTAGCGCAGCAAGTGGCGACGTTACTGCTCTGAGAAGGTGATTTTCACATTTTCAAGTGCCAATCTGAATTATCGAGAATCCTTATACTTTTCAATTTATTAAAAAAAAAAATTTTTTTTTATTGATATTTCCAAAATTCAAGTCGATCATCTTTTGTATTTCACAATTTCTGATTTCTCAACCATCAACTTATTCCAACTAGCACGAAAAATTGTTTACTTGAATAATCACAAACAATTCAAAACTTGACACGCTCTGAGTATTAAGGAACAACCATATACTTTCAATCGAAAATTTGACGATTGAAGAGTTGGAGATTTTCGAGATTTTCGAGATTTCGGTGGTTTGAGATTAGAATTTAAACCAGCCTTCTTCCCATTTCCGTTGATAATTATTGGACAAGTATTGTTGAAGCAGGATTTTTGTACCTGCACAAAGAAAACTAGAATATCGTTGACCCGATTTAAATCAAAAGATGTGTTCATTTTAAAAGTTTTTCTTGTCAATTGACAGGCATCGTCTGAGTGGAATGGATATGACACTTTCGGATTACGATGGTCGCACCGCTCTCCATTTAGCAGGTATTTGCAAACAAACCTTACATCACTTTAACGACAACATTTTACATTTTGTGTCCTGCTTCTCCTCATAATATTGGCATTACCATATGCCTATAATTTTTCCACAATTTTTTTAATATTTATAAAGACGGAATGACAAACGTCATTTTTTTCATATTTAACTAATTTTTTTTGGCTTTGAAAGTTGTGAAAAAAAATTTTTTTTTATAAAAAACCCTTTTTCAGCCAGTGAAGGACACTTGGATTGCGTCGAATTTCTCATTGAGCAGTGTGGGGTGACTCATGATCCCAAAGACAGGTATGGCAAATTTGAAATTTTTTCCTTTTCCATTGATAAATGCGCCCTCCTTCTCGTAAGCGTTGCCAACTGTCTTCAATAGCAAATTTTCAATTTTTCTATGTCGAGAATTATTAATATTTCCACGTTTCAGCATTCAAGTAAATAAAATTATAACCATTTTCGAATGAGAGTAAGGTAATTTTTAATCAACATTTTGTGTGCGTCAATTTTTCAATGACATGAAAAAAAAAAAAAAAAAAAGTACCTGTGAAATAGTTGAATTTGAGTATTGCAGAATAATTGTCGAATCATTTCACAACTACCAAAAGACAAATAATTTTGTTAAAACTCAACGAGTACGATACATATAGGTGGGGGAAACGACCGATCGACGAAGCTGCGACGTTCGGCCGGGAACACGTCGTCAATTATCTCAATAAAGTAGCTGAAATTCGAAAAAAGGATAGTTGCAGCGGCAGCAGCAGCAGCAGCAGCAGTACCGAGGATAATAATAAAAAAGGGGAAAGTGAGGAAAACAAAAAAAGCACCGATCAGACGTCGGATCAAACTCCTTTGCCGTAAAAAATGCCATCATTTTAGTATTGACATTTTCACTGAGATGATGCCAAGTTGCGAATTAACTTGCAGACAACATTTGGAAAAGTAGTCTCGGTCGAAAGCAGGTTCAAGTCAATGTTCAAAGTCAATGTTTATCAATCCATGCGACAAGTATGTATAGTTAAAACTGTTATATATCTATAAAATAGCCAATTGTTACTTATTACACTATCATCAAGTGTTTTAAGATGACTCAGATCCAAGCTATTAATTAATAATTTTTTCATGCGGCTTCTTGACAGGTTTCCAAAATTGTTCAAATTTCCAAAGTCTTGGTCTGCAATTTTTCATGTTGATTTTGGAAATTTGCCGTTTTCATAATTTATGACAGCTCAAACAAGACATACTTTAAAAGGTTGTTTCATAAAATGTGTGAATTGTTATTTATTATTATTTTTTATATAAAAATTGAAACGTCAGAAAGTTTCGAGTCGATAAATGCAATAATAAAAAATGGGAAGGTTTGAGCCTGATACAACTCTTAAATAGAAAATAGTAGGTATTAAAAAAATTCCTTGGTCCGTGCGAGAACTTTTTATTCACAAGCTTAGATTAGCTGGTAGTATAGTGTTTTTTTAAGATAACCATGATTTTCAGAGTAATGATAGAGCTCTATTGTGAAAACTCTTAAAAGACTGCTTAAAAAAACACGACGTCGTTTTTCGTGGTCATTTTGAAAATCCATACCGAGTATTTTCACCACGTCAATGTATTTCCTTTATCTAGCATGTACTTTTTGACTCGTAATCGCGAAATGTCTACAAAAAGTCTAGTTTTAAACAAAACTCAATTTCTTCCTGTGTAAAAAAAAAAAAAATGAGCCTGCCAAACAACCAAATGGCTGATATTAGATAAAAGATTAAGTTAGCACAGATAAAACTAGTCGTTTTTAAAATGAACAATAATTACCGCAAGTAATAATCGTCCATAATAACTCATGTCGGTTGTTGCTGTTGTTATTTCAACAAATTGTTGTATAGCAGTGGGGTTGTCTATGAATCAAAGCGACTCGAATAATGTTTTTGTAAAAATATGTCAATCTGCAAAAAGCACACACGCGAAACGACGCACAAAGATTCAAAATGATGTAATCAACAACTTTTATTCCAACTACTCGTAAAATTCCGATTCGATAATATTAATTTCCTTTTTCGCCATATTCGTCATGTCTCGAACTGAACTATTATTGTACGCCGGAGAGATTGAAATTTTGAGTTTTCGCAAATACCGCAAAGGGAATAACAATTACCTTGGAATTTCACGAGTAATCTGAATTTCTCGGGTTCCTGGATTATTAATTACTTTGTATAAATATCGTTATTTACATTCAAATTGTTATGTTAATTTATACATATTTATTTTTCATAGACAACCTCCGACAAGCGTTTTCTTGAAAAAACTCGCAACCATGTTCCTTATTTCCATCGCGCTTTCCTCGTAAGCGTAAAAAATAGAATAGTTAGGAAAATGATCAGTATTGCTTCTGTATTAGCCGAAATGTATAATAATTACTTCGCATTGCCTACTTGAAACAGTAGAATCATTTCTTATTTACTAACAAAAAATATCATACAAATGGGGAATCAATTTTTCCCCGTTCCATCAAGTGGCAAAATTTCATTTTCAGAAAGGATTCTTCCTGTGAGAATAAAAATGGTATTTTTTACATTTCTATGCCAGTTCCGAGTACTTACATAGTTTATTAGCTCCGTACGAAAAAGAAGGGAAATTTCTTCTTCTTCTTCTTCTTTTTAAAGGTATTATAATTTTGACAAGAATCAACATTTTCTTATCCATTTTTACTATTAGAAAGGTTCGTCCCCCTCAAAACCTCATTTATCGTATTATATTACACTTTTAATATTTATGAATCAATGGCACTAATCAAAAAACCGTTATTTGGTGATTTTAAGCTGAAAAAATTGTGACAATATGATTTGAGGTACGCTTGAAATTTCTTCAAGCAGTTTATTTTTCTTCATTCAGGAATCGAATGAAATTTTTATTGAGGAAATAGAGTGCATTTTTCACTCATCTCTTTCAAGTTAAATAAAACTCAAATATGTACAAATGAAATTTCGCCCGATTGTAGCAGTAAAATTCCAACTGGAAGAAATTTCGAGAGTATGGCCAGTGAAAGTTTTTTTAACAAGTTTTTAAATGGTCAGATCTTGATGAGTCTAGAGAGTCGAAAAAAGAGTTGTAGTACACTGTTTTTGCTTTTTCAGAAACCCTTAGAAAGAAAACTCTAATTTCGTGAAAATTAGGCAAAGTCTCTAATATTATAGTGAGATGAAGATGAGAATTCTACATGTTGTATATTATAATCTTTTGAATGGCACGTTGCACGCCAAAGTGAATTTTATCCTGGTGGCGTCTTAGAATGGATTCAAAAATTTTGCCAATTGATTGGGGACCTAAAATCATGATGAAATCTCGAAAACGATGAGCCTCATTCCGCGAAATTTCTTCATTTGGCAACAACAATGATATATTCAAATTGTGAATCAGACATTTCCACCATAAATCATTTTTCTTGATTTGTGCTCGAGTCAACTAAAACCGTAGAAAGTAATTGAATGAATTCAAGATATATGACACTGCCAAAATAACTTTTCTTTAACTCGTAATGTTATTTTTACTGTCACTACTCGATAAAGCACTCAAAAATGTTGGCATTCGAGATATCTTGATAATTAAGAGTCCCCTTATCGAGAAGCCTCCAAGTTTACAAATGCTGCGAAACGTCAAGAGTAGGCAAAATATCGCGATTCGGCGCGGACCGCTAATTTTCATACTCGAAGGGTATTGACAAACAGTATTCAATTCCACGATTCTACGTGTGCCTTAAGTACGACAATAATTATTCTCTACTTACGCAAAATACAAAATTCACCTTTTCCTACAAAACTGCTGTGCCCTATAATAGCGAAATAAAAAAAAAAAAATTGTTTTCATCGTTTTTCAATGAATCGCTCTGAAAACGACAATTACTGTTATAAAAGTTGAATATTTTTGTACATGCGTTGACGGAATATTTATTTAGGAAATTTATTTCATTACAATATTTCCAAATATGACTCAAGTGAACTAGTTGATTGGAAAAGTATTGAAAAAGAAAGAGAAATTATCATTTTCCAAGCTTTTTCTTTTTGCAATATCACAAAATGTAAAATTTCATCAAGTTTTTGAGATCGGTTAAGCCTTACAGATTTTCCATACGTTTGTTTTTATAGATAATAAGTGAGAGACTGCAATTGTTTTTGCCATCGAGTTACGATCTAGCGGTTTTCGCAATAATTGATGGCCGTTGTATTAAGCGTCGTGAGAAAATGGTTCGGAGAAATATGTATAAATAAATAAAAAGATTGTTGAAAGCAAGCATCGAGTATTTCCGTATTTTTCGAGCTTCCTCCTCGAGAGAAATGCCCCCCGATTCGGAAGGCTGCGCTTTGAGGATGAAATTCTACTGGCCTTTGTAATTATAGTCATCGCAACTAATGTTCCGAGAAACGTTTCTTTGCCCTCGCAATTTCAGCGCCCGAGCAACAAAATGACGTGATTTAGAAGAAGAAGAAGAAGAAGAACAACTTAAGAAGAAGAAGAAGATGGGGGGAGGGAGGGGGGAGAAAAAAAAGGGACGATGAAACGATGAAAAAGTCAAGTAGACCAAAGTTGTAGCTGGCATTTCGAAGAGACCAGATCGATTTGCACTTTTAGCATCATGTGTCGTTGTTCCCCTTTCTGGCTTTTACTTATTTTCGCGGCCAATATTTTCGGGTCTACATTTTGTAGACATCACAGGCGAGTGATTTTTTTATTAAAGCAGTCTCGTATGTACTAGTCGAAATTTCATTGTAAATCTAGCGTGGCTCATTTACCCGAAATGATATTGCAGAGACAGCAGTTTTTTGAAACACGCCCAACGCGTTCATCAATTTCCATGTGTCTCGCCCCAACTTCGAGCGGTGCCAATTCATGAGCTGCTGGAAATTGGGCCCAATCCGGATGAAATTTTTTACCCCCCTTGGACGGTTCTCGGGCGATGCGAGCAATCCGGTTGCTGCCAAAGTCAAAATCAAATTTGCGCATCGTCCCAAGTTCGAAACGTGACGTTGGTCTTTTTGGTGAAACATCGCTTGGACCGAAAACGCGATCGCCATCACGAAATCATACACGCCGTGGATCACCTTCAATGTGCATGCGTCCAACAAACTAAGGTTCTCAACTGAAACGTTATCAGCAACTCGACAATTTCTCTCTTTCGCGCTTTTCATAGCAAGTTGAAATGCCCTTTGGCTTTTTCCAAGTCTTGTCGAATGCTTTCGTCGCTCGGTAGCAATTTCGAAGCATGCTCAAGTTCAGGAATCCCGTGCCGCGGAGCTGACATTTGGCACAGCGCGGCTCCTCGTCGCGCGTAACACCGAGCCCGTAATTCTCTGTTCCCTTCGCACTCTGGCACCAGCAATTCCAGAGCCTAACGAATTTCATACAAAAGTTACAATTATTTATCAAGTTGAAACTCGCGTCCAAATTGGAATATTGATTGTAAACATACTAAAGTCACAATAATGAATGATTGGGGAATAATGGAAAGGAAATGTTGTGAAATTCGCGAGACACTGCGAGTTCTAGAACTGAACGTCACGCTGCTTGAAACGTGAGAATTAATACATCGGAAAATCGGCATGTTTCTTTAATTATAATTTGTGAGATTTCCAAATAAAATTCAAAGTTTTTTCGGTAATTTTGGAGGGGCATCGACAGATTGTATTTTTGATAAATGTCGACATACTTTGGAAGCATCTTGGATGCATCGATGGTAATTTTCGATTGCATATTGCGCGATGGATCGCTTAACGTAAAGACTCGCCATTCCGTTACTCAGCTGAATTCCATGTGTGTAAGCGCTTATTGCCCCAAGATGATTTCCAACCCTCAAAAACTCGCTTAAAATAAAAAATCAATTACATGCAAGACTTTTGCGTGAAAACTTGGAAATTGCTTTTCTTTTTGGAATTGTTGGCTTACTCTCCTTTGTCCTGCAACCATTGAGCATCTTGTTCTTCCGGCCCAAGGTCCTCGGCAACGAATCCACTTTTCCTTCTCGCCTCAGCTTGTTTTTCCAACCACTCGGGGAAAATTCATACAACGTTACAACCAACAGCCCCGAACAATTATTCTTTTTCTACGCGTAATATGCGATTGCAACAACAATCATTATTCATTCTTAAAAAGCAGACAACAATTGTACGTACGTGTGATGAGACAAAAAAGTGATTCATGTGTATCAAAAACTGGCAGTTGTAAAAAAAAGTATGAGAATAAATCAACTCTTTGCATGAAAGAAAGTTGGTGAAAATAATAAATTAATACCTCTTGTTCCTCGACTTGGTGACTTTCCCGAGCGGGAGTTGGAAAAACACGTTCGGAAAATGTGACGCTGATTTTGCCAGTTTTTCGCGGTAACGGCACGCTCTTTTCAGGCCTGCCGAATACATTTCTTTGGGAGACTTTTACCTCCGTGATTTTTTCAACGATTAATTTTCTCGGTTGTTTAACTAGCTCCGTTTGTTCTGCAATATATTTATTTATATGACTCTGAAACTTTTAAGGCCAGGTTCCTATGAGAAATGTGTTGTTGTTGTTGTTTCTTTTCTTTTTTTTTTATTTTTCATTCCATTTATTGTTCAAACAATATTTCAAAAGACAACTTTTTACCGATTATTGTACATACCTTAAACTATTAAAAAAAATTTGTTTTTCCCATGCATCCGTAAAAAAGGCCACTTTACTTTTATGGAATGCGGGAACAAAAGCCCCTTTTTGGGTTACTCGGAAATCAGCGGGAAATATCAACGAAAACCCTGGGAAACATTCATTAATCACGGAGCAAGAAACTTGATTCCCCGTGATCCGGGATTTATGAA
>JAPYZL010090940.1:0-16638 GCA_030522825.1 Platygaster orseoliae
TGCTTGAAACTAGTATGATTATAGACCACCAAAATGTTATTGTTGTAAAATATTGCACATCGTTTGAGGTAAATTCCAAAATTTTTTCGGATTTTTAAAATTCGGGGAACACCCAAAATTTTGACTTTTTTTCAAAAAACATTTTTTCAAAAAAATTTTTTTGAAAATATTTTTTGAAAGCACATACTTTGAAGATACTCTGTGAATTTTTCGAATTTTTCGCTTCACGTCTGTGGGTGTCAGAAATTAAAGAAAAAGACAGAATAATGCGGTTTTTTCAGTTTCATTTTGCTGTAACTTCCGTAATTACCTTCAGAAACTGCTCAAAATTGGAAATAAAATGTAAATATGGTTCTTTTATTATCCTCTAAAATTTGAACGCATTCTGAGACACATGCCCATAATGTCCGGCGACTTGACATGAAATGCCCCATATGCACTTTGCACAAAGAACAAAAAATTTCAAGCCCTCTAAATAAGGGTTGAAACAGTCCTACAAACTATAAAAATTTTCAAAAATTTTAACTATTCACTCACCGACTGTAGGAATTCGCAGTTGAAAAGCGTTGACGAATTTTAAGTACGTCCTTCCTAGTTCTTGCACGCAAATTTGGAGAATGTCACTGATGTCGATCAACAAATCTGTAGAATTTAAAATTTTTGTCGATCGTTTATTTAGATTAGATTTTTTTTTTTTTCAAAAATAAATATTTATTTTATATTAATATTATTAATATTAATATTATATTTATATTAAATAATATATTTATTTATTATTTTTATTAATTAATTTATTATTAGTTTATTTTCATTATTTTTATTAAGACATTTTCTTAAACAATTTTAACGTTGATCAAAAAAGGTTTTCCGAAATAAAATATTTTTCTGAGACGATGAGGAAAAACTTTGTAAAATTCATACGTGGAGTTTGTTCCGTGCGACATGTCAGATAAACGCAAGCTGCGAAATTGAGCTCTGCTCTCCTTCCTCTCGTCAAATGCCTAGCCAGTGCCATCTTGTAAAAGTTCACTGATTGGTTGATGTGAGTAGGATTCAATCTGTAAAATAAAAATTTCCCAATTTTTCTTGATTTCATTTATTAACGCTGACAAAGAAAACATTTTCAACTTTGAAATTCAAGATCTCAAACAGATTTCATCTTTGATTTCAAGATTGACTTTTTTTATTTTTTCACGTTTATTAAATACTATTTAGGACTTACTGAAGTTGATTTCCCAAATGTGTGATTTTCGCTCTCGCTTTTCTTAGGGTATTTTCACTCGATTCTCTCCCATTTACCACAAAACCTGTAAAAGAAAATATACGAATACGTAATTCTGAGTCTATTTTGTATATTTTTTCATCTTTTTAATATAGGGATGAAATTAAACACAAAATCTAAATTTTATGGTTGTTATTTTTACTCAGTCACTTTTGTTTGTGTAATAATAATATGATTAAAGAATATAAATAATAATTATTATTCTATAATAATATAATTGTGTAACTGATTTTTTGCTAAAGAAACATTTATCATGAGTTTTAAAGTAATTCAATGAATTTTGGAGGATTTAAGAAATTTTATTAGGGATCCATAATTATTATGTTTATAAATAAAATATTGTAAATAATGTTTTTATATTCATTTGCATTTATATTTACGAATTATTGGCTAATTTTTTTAATATTAATAATTATTATTAAATAGAGATCGTGATAAATTTTGTACCAAAAACTGTTATTTTTACGTATTCACTTATTTTTGCAAATAAAGTAATTCATTTTTTCCTTAGAAAATACTTATCATGAATTTCGAAATAATTCTACGAATTCCAAAGGATTTAGGAAACTTTCGAAGGAGTTTATAATTATCATGTTTATAAATAAAAAATTAATATATTATTTTTGAATTCATTGAATTCATAGCTAACTTTCTGAAATTACTTATATTTTTTAAATAGAGATTTATTATTTATTATTAAATATTTATTAGAGATCGTGACAAATTTTATACAAAAATTTCATTGTTGTATTTTTTACGCAGTTTATTATTATTATTTTTTTTTGTTATTGCGTAATTCACTCTTTGCTTAGGAAATATCTGTCACGAGTTTTTAAATAATGTTATGAATATCCAAGGATCTAGGATATTTGAGTGAAAATTCATAATAATTATATCTATAAATAAAACATTATTTTTCTTATTTTTATATTCATTTGCATTTATATTTATGAATTATTAGCTAATTTTTTAATACTACTAATTTTTATTAAATAGATATTGTGATAAAATTTATACCAAAATTTAATTGTTATTTTCACGTATTCACTTATTTTTGCAAATGTATAATTCTTTTTTTGCTCAGAAAATATTTATCATGAGTTTTTAAACAATTCTATGAATTTCAAAGGATTTAGTAATTTCTAATTATTTATGATTTATTATTAATATCACGAAGGAATTTCTAATTATCATGTTTATGAATAAAAGATAAATATATTGTTATATTTATTTGCATGTATATTTATGAATTAATAGCTAATTTTATAATATTGCTAATAATTATTAAATATAGATGTATTATTCAATATTAAATATTTAGGAGAGATCGTGATAAGTTTTATACAAAAATTTAATTGTTGTTATTTTAACACAGTTTATTTCTTTTTTTTTTTTATTGTGTAATTCATTTTTTGCTCAGCAGATATCTACCATATGTTTTTAAATAATTTGATGAATTTCGAAGTATCTAGGATATTTTCGTATAAATTCGTAATAGTTATATTTGTAAAAAAAATATTATTTTTATGTTAATCTGCATTTATTTTTATTAATTATTAGCTAATTTTTTTAGATTACTAATTATCATCAAATAGACACCATGATAAATTTTGTATCAAAATTTAATTGTTTTTTTCACGTATTCACTTATTTTTTCAAATGGGTAATTCTTCCTTTGCTCAGAAAATATTTATCATGAGTTTTTAAATAATTCTACAAATTCCAAAGGATTTAGAAAACTTTCGAAGAAATGTCTAATTATCATGTTTATAAATAAAATATTATTAAATCATTTTTATATTTATGAATTAATAGCCAATTACTAATATTACTAACAGAGATGGGCACAATGACTTTTTGTTACATTTTTGGATAGCTAAAAAACTATCGAAAATTTGTTGTAGGACCGTAAAAAATTGTTAGCAGATGTATTTTTTGCTCTAATTTTCGAAAATTCAGTCAAAACATATGCATTACAGGGTTCTTGATACCTTAATTACAGCAATTACAGTAAAAATTACGAATTTAAGTAATTTTTACTGTAATTGCTGTAATTAAGGCATGAAGAACCCTGTAATTCATGTTTTGACTGCAATTTTGAAAATTAGAGCAAAAATACACCTGTTTACAAATTTTGACGGTCCTACAACAAATTTTCAATAGTTTTTTAGTTATCCATAAACGTGACAAAAAGTAATTGTGCCCATTTCTGATTACTAATAATTAATAAATAGAGATTTATTGTGTAATAATAAATATTTATTAGAGATCGTAATAAGTTTCATGCAAAAATTTAATTGTTGTTATTTTTGAGCAGTTTATTTTGTTTTTTTTCTTTTTATAATTGTGTGATTCATTTTTGGCTTAGCAGATATTTACCATGAATTTTTAAATAATTTGATGAATTTCGAAGTATCTAGGATATTCTAGTAACAATTCGTAAACATTATATTTGTAAATAAAATATTATTTATATTATTTCTATATTCATTTGCATTTATATTAATGAATTAATAGCTAACTTTCTAAAACTGCTCATATTTTTTAAATAGAGATTTATTATTTATTATTAAATATTTATTAGAAATCATCACAAATTTCATACAAAAATGTAATTGTTGTTATTTTTACGCAGTCACTTTCTTTTTTGTGAATGTGTAAATTCATTTTTTGCTTAGGAAATATCTATTTATAAGTTTTTAAATAATTTCATCAATTTCGAAGGATCTATGATATTTTAATAAGACTTCGTAATAATTATAATTATAAATAAAATATTATTTTTACTATTTCTATTTTCGTTTGCATTTGTATTTATGAATTAATAGCCATTTTTATAATGCTATTCAAAGTTATATTTTGAAAATAAATCAAAGAATATAAACCTCCGCCGTAACTCGTAGCTCCTCCACTGCTTTCATTGGAAACAAATTGTCCAAGGGCTATGGCATTTCCTCCACGACCTTCCTCGAAAGCGATTTCACTGACGATAATCTGGTCCTCATACACGACACCACATGACGTGCAAATAGCATCTCCTCGGCCAGGATCTGTGTCGATACTGGTCGAACCACAATTACGACACTTTTCGGTCGACATCTGTAAAATATTACGATTGTAAAAATAATAAATGTCATTAAATCAGAATTTTTGAGTTCCATAATCTGATTTAATGTTAACAAAAACATTTCTAGAATATGTATGTAAAAAATTGATTACAGGATTTTTATTACTGATTTTTTTAATGGAGTTTCATTTTACAAAAACTTATTTGGAATTTACTTGAAAAAAAATGAATGTTTGGAAAAATTTTTTTTTTAATTTTTAAAGATTAGTGCTAACATTTTGAGGAAAATAAAAGTTACAAACAATAAACAGAGTTTAAACGAACTAATGAAATTAAGAGAAATATGAAAAAAAATTTCATGATGTTATACTTTCCTTTTTAATAAAATTTTATAAAAAATATTGTTAAGGGGCCGTTCACATATTACGTAACGCCCTGAGGGGGGGGGGGGGTCGAACGGTTTGTTACGAAGTGTTACGAGGGGGGAGGGGGGGTACATTGACTGCGTTACGTAACTTCGAACAGATACTAAAATAACTACCAATAGTTCAAATTTGTTAAATTTGTTACATTACAGGGGGGAGGGGGGGTAGTGAGGTTTGTTACGTTGTGTTACGACCAGGGGGGGAGGGGTCAAAAAAGGTCGAAAAATGTGTTACGTAATATGTGAACGGCCCCTAATGTAATATTAAATTTTACATTGAAAATTCTAGATCAATACAAATTTATCCATTCAAGTGCTGAAATTTGAATGAAAAGAAGTTACAAACAATAAACAGAAAATAAACAGAGTCTTAATGAACAAATGAAATCAAGAGATTCATTTAGGAAAATTCTTGGAAATTATAATTTTTGAATATAAAAGAAAATTTTCACGGTGATGTTATACTTCTTATTGAGTTAATTGAAAAATAAAAATTAAAGTTTTGAATATCTACCCTGTAAATTTTATCAAAAAGATTATTAATTAAAAATTATATTTAAAATATCATACAAATATAGAAAATTTCAAAAAATTCTACAACTTCAAAAATTTAAGTTCCGATATTTGAAGAAATGTAACAGATTTTCAATAAACTGAAGAAATTAAGGGAAATTCTTGGAAATGATTATTTTTAGATTTTTAAAAATTATGTTAAATTTATTAATATATTTTAAAAATAATACGAATATTAAAATTTTACATTGAAAATCTTATAAAAAATTTACAAGTACAAGATATGTAAAGTAGAGAAAATTAAACTTTGATAATCTAATTGTAATGGCTCAGTGGATAAATTCTGGATCAACAGATCTCATAAGTAGGAGTTGAGAGAAGGGTTCAAATCCTGACAAAGTTGGTTTTTTTTCATAAGAAAAAAATCATATAAATTGTTATAAATGATACGTTAAATTACCGTTTGACATACAAGATCAGTAAATAATTAACAGTCCGAAAAAAATTATTACTGAGAGGGGAGGGAGTAAAATAATAAACAATAAAACCCTAATATTAAAAAATGCTGAAAAAATGGTAAAATATCAACCCTAAATTATATAAACATAAGAGCAAAATGCAACAATAATTTTCTTTAATAATAAAACGATTATTTATCAGTTCAAACGGCACGTGTTTTTTTACTACATTTATCAGTAAACTATTTCAAATAAATTTCTCAAAAGTGACTATACACGAAAAAATGAAATACAAATATATAAATAAAATAAATACAGATGAAGATATACAAATTTTACAACAGTACAGTTCAACAATATTATTTTTATCAATTTTCTATCGCGTTAGAATTTAGGGGTTAAAGTAATTTAGTAAGTCAAATTTCTATGCCATACTTTATGCATTAAAAAAAATGATGTTAACAAACCTTGAGATTTTCACGCAGAATTCATTACGTATTAAAACGACGACGATTTTAATTTCCTTTGCAATGCAATTTGCACTGTAGAATTAACTAAAAAATTGGAAAAAACATTTTACTCACGATTCTTGTACTTTCTTTGTGTTTGTGAGTTTTTCTCTCTCTCTCGTAATAATTCTTTCTGGTTTTTCATGTTGGTAACACTGACTACGTCACAATAAAAAAATCCAATATGGCCGCCGTGGGAAATATGAAATTTACATTGCAACGTTCATCACGGAAGTTCTGAAAAAGGGTACACTTATGCAAATACATAAATCTTTCCTTTTTTAGAAGTACATTTGTTACATATGTGCGAATTTTGATTGAGCTGCTAGAAAAATAGAAAGAAAACCGGAATTGCACTGCGCGACAAGGACAGAGTGGCATTTTGCTAATGCCAGAAAAAGAGAGCGAATAATCACAATAAGCCAAAAAATTATTGTATAATATAATTAAATTCATCTGTTTTGCTGGAAACGTATAGTTTACTCCTAGATTTCAAAAACGAAAATAACGCGTAGAAAAAAAAATTCGCACACACATACACACTCACAATACCAACACATGTAATTACAATTGACATAACACTGATAAACACAGTATCACAATTTCACCCAATTGTTAAAAATCGCGCATTGTTGCATTTACGCATGTTATCTTGTTAAGTCGTTTGGCGTGTCGAATTGGCTTTGATTAAAATCCAAATTGCATTGCTGGTTGAATTCTTAGGTTTCGTTGAATCCTGAAACGTCTCGGGCGCAGGAGAAGGCAGCCCCTGAAATTCAATACCAAAATGGCCGTTGTATTTTGACCGTCGTTTTTTTGGAATACCTAAAAATACGCGACGTTTGAAAATAAAGTGTTTACATGTTACATGGGAATTTCACGGATGCAGGGAAATCCGGCGATTACGAGCATTTTTCTCCTCGATATTGCATGACGAAAAGTGAGAATTTTCGACGTTTCAAGTTTTTCGACGTCACCTCCAAAGGAACTCCATAGTTTGGTAAAAATATTTCATGTACGTTTTTTTTTATTTGATTTTTTATGCTGTTTTTTCTTTACATTTGTGGTTATTTTTATTAATTGATGCAATTTTTGATAATGATGACGTAGAAATGTGATTTCGTGACTTTTGCTTGAATTTTGGAATATCTGTTTTTGTCAAGAAAATTGAAGAAGAAAGGAAACCTTATGGTAAATTGAGAATATTTTTGGTTATCTTGACGTTTTTATTTTTTTGAGTATAAAAAGAAAAAACTTTTTTCCTGCAAATTCATGAATAATTTATCTTTATTTTCACTCATATAAGAAAGAAAAAAAATTGTTTTTCATGAAGCCATTTTTTTCTATGTCGAATTAATCGTTTCGATTGTTAAGAATTTGTGTAAAAAAATTCGAAAAAGAAAGAAAATCTTACGCTAAATCGAGAATATTTTTTGATATCTTGAATTTGTAAATTTGTTGAGTATGAAACAAGGACAATTTTTTTTTCTTTTACATTCATGAATAATTTGTCTTTATTTTAACTCACATAAATTTAAAAAAAACTCGTTCATGAAACGATTTTTTTCTATGTCGAATTAATCATCATTTCGCTTGATAAATTTTATTTTATTTCTAAAAAATAATATACACCTAAAAAAGACGATTCTTATTAACTAAAAACTTCTTGAATTATGTTTCTTAACTTCAAAACATATAAACATGAACGAAATAAACCAACAATTTTCGTGTTACCATTCATAATTCAAGTAATAAATAATTTTTTGAGTTTGAGAATCATTATCAAACTTAATTAACAGTTTAAAACTTAAATTTTGGATATTTCAGAAATCTAATTTTTTTATCAGTGTTGTTTATTTCTTAAACATTTGAAACTTGAAGCACATCTTGAATTAAAAAAATGAAATTGATGAAAATTGCCTATAGAATCATATTTAATCCACCTTCATTTTTATAACAAAGGTACAACAATTTTTTTCTATACTTCAGAATAGATTATTTATAAAAATGCTTGATAAGTTAGTTTATTTTATAAATACTTTATGTTTCCAATCTTAAACAAAAGAAAATCTCAATGAAAATGATTTTGTGACCATTCCCTGAATTTTCAAACATCAATGAAATAGTAACACAAATTTTGTTGTTACTTTTTATAATGAAAGTAATAAATAATTATTGAAGTTTAAGAATTGTTATGAAACATTACTTACAATTTTTTGCTTTAATTTTGGATGGATTTAAAAATTGAATTATTCATCGTTTTTTTAATAAAAAATATACGAAAATTGTCATTTACTCCAAAATATATTATTGACAAAAGTGCAATATTTTTACTTTCTAACTACTTCATGTTTCCAATCTCAAACAAGAAAATTTTAATGAAACGCCAATTCAAATTTATTTTTTATTATTTTTCATTTCAGTTACATAATGTATTTCAAAATGATTCAATTATTAAAAATCAGCAATATTTTCTCCATTACTTTATTACATTTTTTATTCGAAAAACTTAATAAAAATGGCCAAAACACATGGAACTTCAAATAAAATACAAGAAAATTAAGAACCAAATAATTTTGCTCTTTTTTTTTCATTTTTTTGATTGCACTACAAAAAAATTATTATAATGTATTATTTGCTGATTATAGGATTTCCAAAAATGGGAGAAAAAGGAGACGAATATTTACTGCAGTGGGACGAGCACGCGAAACACGTCACAAAAAGATTCAGCGGGCTTTTTGCACGCCAAGCGCTTGTTGATACAACTTTAATTTGCGACCGACAAAAACTGCGGGTTCACAAACTCATCCTAGCGTCGTGCAGCCTCTACTTCGAGGTAAAAAATCTTTTCAGAATCACAAAATTCAAATTTATGATTCAACTTTTGAATTTTTTATTGAAAAAATCATTTTATTTACAGGAAATACTTCAACAAGATTTAGGAAACGAACCCGTTATCTGCTTGGACCTGAATTTCGAAATTTTGAAAGCTGTAAGATTTTAACTCATTAAAATAATCATTTAAGAATTTATGTTAAGTTTAGATAATTAATGATGGGATTATTTCAGTTGATAGAATGGATGTACTGCGGTGAAACTTCGATTTCCCAGCATTTTTTGCCAGCATTGCTTGAAGCAGCGAAGAATTTCAAGGTTTATGAATTATTTTTTATAAATTATATTATTATTATTATTATTCATATTTACTATATTATATTATATTATGTATTTATTATTTGTAATTTAATTCAATAAAAAATCTTGTAGAAGAAAATACATTTCATCTCAACTTGATTTTATTTTTCCAGGTCAAAGAACTCGCACGCATCGTGGAAAAAACTCTCCAAGTCCCAGGTGAAAGCTCGGAACAGGATATCTCCGATGATTCTCTCGACGAAAAATTATCTTCCAACGGTGGCGATGACAGTTTTTCAGAACTCAAACTTACCGAAAATACAAAAATTCTTGTTTCCTCGCCCGAACTTGAATCTTCAATTGTTACGAAACATCCTGGTTTGATCAATTTCGAAGATTTCCACGACCACTACAACCGTGTCAATGGTTTTCAAACTTCGCCGATTTCGGAAGGAAAAGACGAAGAAACGGAAGAACAGACTGACGGAGATTACGACACGGTGAAGATAAATTATGATAATTTTGGAGAATTCGCGAATTGCGAGAAATGGGATGATTTCGACGATAATAGCAAAGTTGGGCAATGTTTGAAAGTCTATTCTCCGAAGAAGAAATTTGAGTCCAACAAGTCCCTAATCGCGCAGGTGAGGAATTACGTGATTTTTATGTGCCTGAAGTTCCAAACGTTTTTGAAATGAACGAAAACGAAAAAAAATTTATTTATTTTTTCCATCCATGATGAAAATTAAAAAGAATGAGAAACGTTAAGAAAGATTTGTTAAATATCAATAATTATGAAGTAATTTTATTACTGGGAATGATAGAATAATTTTTTTTATTTTTTCGTTTGTTCTTAAACGTTTGGAACTTCAGAGACATTGGTTTTTTAGGTGTTAACAGGAAAAAGAGAATTTCGTCTTAAATGACTATAATTAAAAATTAAATTAAAATTAATTAATTAATAATGATTAAAATTAAATTAAATTAAAAAACTATAAAAGTCTATAATTTTTTTCAGTGTCAAGTCGTCGACTAATTGACGATTTACTGATTGAGATGTTAGATATATGAAACTGATTTTTAAAGCGATTTTTGTATTTGGAAGAATTTGGAGGATTTTTTTCAATATTTTCAATGTTGTAATTTTTATTTCCAAATTTTTTAGCTCGAATATAAATTTAAAATTTTCCAACTTATCTTTTTTTGAATTTCACATTATTTAGTTTTCTGTTTAATTATTACAGTGATTTTATTGTTCAATAAATTTTTAATTTCACTGAAATTGTAAATTAAGACACTGATTCACTTGAATATACATTTTACAATGAAAAATTGAAAAAAAAGTGATTTAGTTACATTGCAGGTAAATGTTACTGATTGAAATATTTGATGTACTAAACTGATTTTTAAGGTCATTTTTGTATTTGAAAAAAGTTCAAGGATTTGTTTTAATTAATTAAATTTTAAGAAGTAAGAGATTCAATATTTTCCATGTTTTAACTTTTAGTTCCAAATTTTTCAGCTCAAATAAAAATTTGAAATTCTCAAACTAATAATTTGTTGAATTTCATATTTTCCAGTTTTATGTTTCATTATTCCAGAGATTTTGTTGTTCAATGAATTTTTAATTTCACTGAAATTGGAGTTTAAGACACTGATTCACTTGAACATACATTTTACAAAGAAAAATTATGCAATTGAAAAAATTGTTTAATATTTCTGCAGGTAGAATTATTCATATATTAAACTGATTTTTAATGTCCCTGAAGATCCAAACGTTTAAAAATAAACGAAAAAATAAAAAATTGTTCTATCATTCCTAGTAATAGAATTTATTCTTTATGATTGATATTTAACAAATATTATTTAACGTTTCTTATTATTTTTAATTTTTATCATGGGTTAGGTGAACAAAATTTTTTTATTGTTTTTGTTAATTTCATAAACGTTTGGAACTTCAGGCACATGATTTTTAAAGTGATTTTCGTATTTGAAAAAAATTCGGGGATTTGTTTAAATTATTTGAAAACGATTTAAGAAGTAAGAGATTTAATATTTTCAATGTTTCAGTTTTTATTCCCAAATTTCTTAACTTAAATAAAAATTTGATATTCTCAAACTAACTATTTTACGAATTTCACATTTTTTAGTTCTATGTTTAATTATTCCAAAGATTTTGTTGTTCAATGAATTTTTAATTTCACTGAAATTGAAATTTAAGACACTGATTCACTTGAATGTACATTTTACAAAATGTAAAATTTTGCAATTAAAAAAAAATTGATTCAACTATTCTGTAGGTGAAAGTTATTGATTTATTTAATATATTAAACTGATTTTTAAAGTGATTTTTGTATTTGAAAAAAAAAATCAAAGATTTTTTTCATTTGAAAACGATTGCGAAAAAAGGATATTCAATATTTTCAATGTTTTAATTTTAATTTTTAATCTTTTCAACTCAAATATAAATTTGAAACTTTTTAACTTACCAGTTTTTGAATTTCGCATTATTCAGTTTTATGTTGAATTATTCCAGAGATTTTGTTGTTCAATGAATTTTTAATTTCAGTGAAATGGAAATTTAAGACACTGATTCTCTTGAATGTACATTTTACAGTGTAAAATTTTGCAATTAAAGAAAATTGCTTCAATTATTCTACAGGTGAATGTTACTGATTGAGATATTTGAAATATTAAACTGATTTTTTTATTTGAAAAAAGTTCGAGGATTTTTTAAAAATTATTTTTAAATGATTTAAATGGGAGATTCAATATTTTCAATTTTTCAGTTTTTATTCCCAAATTTTTTAGTTCAAATAAAAAATTTGAAATTCTCTATTAAACTAATTTTTGAGTATCGTATTTTTTAGTTTAATGTTTAATTATTTCAGACATTTTATTGTTCAATGAATTTGTATTTTCACTGAAATTGAAATTTAAGATACTGATTCACTTGAATATACATTTTACAAAGAAAAATTTTGCAATAGAAAAAAATTGATTCAATGATTCTGCAAGTGAAAGTTATTGATTTATTTAATATATTCAACTGATTTCTAAAGTAATTTTTGCAGTTGAAAAAAGTTCAAGGATTTTTTAAAAATTATTTGGAAATGATTTAGGAAGTAGGAAATTCAATATTTTCAATGTTTCAGTTTTTGTTCCCAAATTTTTTAGTTTGAAAAAAAAAATGTAAAATTCTCTAACTTACTAATTTTTGAGTATTGTATTTTCCAGTTTTATGTTTAATTATTCCAATGATTTTATTCTTTAATGAATTTTTAATTTCACTCAAATTCCAATTTAAGACACTGATTTAAGTTATTCTGCAAATGAAAGTTGTTGGTTTATTTAATATATTAAACTGATTTTTAAAGTGATTTTCGCAGTTGAAAAAAGTTCGAGGATTTTATTTAAATTATTTGGAAACGATTTAAGAAGTAGAAAATGCAATATTTTTTTTAGTTTATTTTTATTTTCAGTTTTTATCACCAAATTTTTTAAATCAAAAAAAAAAGTTTCCAGTTTTATGTTTCATTATTTCAGACATTTTATTGTTCAATGAATTTTCAATGTCACCAAAATTGAAATTGAAGACACTGATTCACTTGAACATACATTTTACAGTTATAAAATTTTGTAATTAAAAAAACATTGGTTCAATCATTCCGCAGGTGGAAAATTTCTTGCCAGGACCTTCGTCCACCACGCCAATCGATCTTTCGGACGAGTCATTGAGAGAGGAAAAGCCAATAACATTGCAATCATCACTGAACGCGGATAGCTTGGACAATGTCCTGAGTCTCGACAGCGAGGGAGTTTCTGTGGCGATGAACGGAAGTTCCTGGTCAAGCGAAGAAGACAACGAAAGGTTACCGTTTACCTTAGTAGAAGATAGCAATGTAGATAACCAAAATTGTGATACTAAGAGTAAGAGAAAATGTGGCAAGAGAAAACGAAATTTCGAGAACGTGTCGAAATGGGCGCCGTTGCGTCGGAGCTTGAGACTGAATCTTCAAGATTGCGACGCCAACGGCGACGTGGACAAGCAAAAATTGGACGAAAACGCGAATCGCAAGAAAGAAATTCTGGAATACGAATTGGGCAGTGCGAAAATCGACGAGAACTCAAATAAGAAAAATGGAAAGAAAGTCAATTCAGATTACGTCAACTCGAAAAAGAGCAAGAACAAGGAGCAACAGAATGGAAAGTGTAAAAGCAAATCTAAGGTTTCGATGGAACCACACGAGGTGAAGAAAAAGTTTTTTATGGTGACCGAGTCTATAGATAGGAGTTTATGGGGCGATATGTCGGATTTGCTGGAACACGAGGAGATGGAGGATGACATGAAAGAGTATTATGAGGAAAAACCGAATATACCATTCGCTGTGGGTTTGCTGCCGCTGCAGGCGGCTTTGGAAAGGATGCAGGCGATGCCGGAACATCAGCCAAGAAAAACTCGATCGTCGGTGGCGCCATCTAAGAACCAAACGTTTCCTATGAAGAAGAAGGAGAGGAACGAAGAAGCTTCTACGAGTGACGCGAACAAAATTCAAGAGGCTGAGGAAAAGAAAGTGGAAGCGAAGGATTCTCCTTCGTCGTCGTCGAAAAGAAAAGTTTTGCCGAAGGAAAATGGGAGGAACGTTTGAGGTTTTTTGGTACAAAATTGGGTAGAATGTTCAAGCGTTGAGAATACAACTTTTGATGAATTACTGCATTCTGGAAATGACGTTTTTTAAGGATCGGGAAGAGTAGAATTGTGTTTTGGGTTGTTGATATTTTATGTTTTTGTTGATTGTGTTATTTAAGTGAAGGATTTTGGGTTTTTCAAATTGTGATTGATGTAGATTCTATTGGAAATGTTTGGGAACAACTATTTTTGTCGATATGTAGATTAAGTATTTGGGTAAGTAATGGTTATTTTTGTTGATGTAATTATGTGTTTTTTTGGAGAATTCGTTTGAAATGAGATATAATAATGGAAGGATTTGACAAATATGGGTTTTATAAATTCAAAATGAATCTAATTTTTAATCTTCATTGATTTCTAAGAATTTATGCAATTTGGAAACGTAAGAAATGTGGGTAGTTTTGGACAAATTTGAATGATTGAAAATTTTTGGAATATTGAAAACATCACAAATTATAAAGCTTTTTCAAAATTCTTATAAAGTTGGCATATTTTTGAAACTTGAGTTATGAAAAAGGAAAACATTTTGTTTTGGTAAAATCTTTCCAATTCGATTTTTCGCAATCAATATTTTTTGATAAATTTATCATTTTCTGCGTTTTTAAATTATTAATTCATTTTCAATTTTAGTTTTTTAAATTTTGTATTGCGATGTAAATTTGAAATTCAGACTAAAAACTTGGAAAATTCTTGAAAAGTTGTAATATTTGGATTTTAAAACGTCCAACTTTGATTTTTCAAGTTTCAATTTTTTTGTTTTATTGACAATTGATAATCAACTATTGATATTGATTTTTTAATTTTAAATACAAAATGAAAACTTGGAAAATCGTAAAAGTTTTAGAAATAATGGAATTCCAAGAAATTTCAAGTTTTTGGATGTCTAAAGTTTAAAACTTGACATCTCAAAGAATTTTGAATATAATGATACTTTGGAAATCCTTATACAGTTTTTAATTGTCCAAAGGAAAATTTCGTGAAAATTTCAACATTACAGTTTGAAAAACATTATTGAATTCAATAACTGTTAAACTTTTGGATATCTTTAATTTTGAATATAAAATACATTAAAAATCTCAGTAATTTTCAATGATTTTAAAATTTGAAACGATTTCTAATAGAATAAAACTTTTTGGGTTTCTGTAACTTTTAAGTTTGATATTTTTGATTTAAAATTGTTTTTTGCACAAAATACTCGTGCAATTTCAATGACTGAATTCAGATTATTTATTAATTATTTTTATGAAAATCATTATTCAAATATATTATTTTTTTTTTTTAATTTTCTGTATACATCCATTGGTCCTGAGGTGAGTTGGTAGCACTGATTTCTGTGCTTTCATATGGGAATCAGTGCTACCAATGTTTCATCCAATACCAGTAATGCAGAACAATGATCATGCAAATAAATCCCAATAAAAATTTCACTCCTGAAGAGTGAATTATTACTCAAACTCGATGTTTAGAGGTTTTCCTTATTTGCTCTCAACCACTCAATTTTGAGTGAAATTTAGAAAAGAGCAGGATTAGTGAATTAGTTACACAAAAACATAAATTACAATTTGTTGATATTTTGGAAAGATATGTAAAACTATTTTTCATGATAAAATTTGATGACCCAAAGTCAAGGTATGATTTCCTTTCAAATATCGATAAATATCAACAACCGAATTCACAAATTGTTCGTCGCAATACGTAATGTACAACGTACCTTTCACCTATCATTGTTACATAGATTTCAACCCTGCCGGAAACGATGAGATTTATTATGGTCTTGACATTGGATTGCAATTGAAAATTTATAATTTTGTAATAATTTCAGCAGTAAAAGCAAACAATTTATTGAAGAATTTGAATTATTCATAATAAAATTGAATTTAAATAAACAAAAATTTTGTTGTGAAATGACAAAAATAAAGTACAGTATCTTGACGCCGTTTCTGGCAGGAAATTCACAAGCTTTTGTACAATGTACTTTATTTTGTAAATTGAATTTGTATATTGCTGTAAATAACAATTGCAATCGATTTCATCGATTGTGTACAGGATTTTATGATTAAAAATGTTTTACATTGAAATTTTTGTCACATGTTATTTCCAAATTTCCTTATATGTATGTCAAGTTGCAAAATTTGTTTATAAAAAGAATTTTTATATTGAGCGTATTTTTGGAATTTTTATTTTAAATAGTTTTATAGTTATGTATTTTATTGAAAGTTATTAATTCTTTAAAAAGGCAAATTTAATTATTCATTCGTTAATTTTGCACACTAATATTGAAATAAAAAAGAGTTGAAAATCTGTTGAAAATTTTTAGCGAGTCATTGATGAATAATACAAAAATTTCAAAGGTTTATTCTAATTTTCTAAATATAATTAAAATACAAAAAAAAAATTTTTAGCAAACTGAATAAAATATCGTACTGCGAATTTAGGAATTTCCCTTATTTGACGAAACTCACTATAATATGTGACGCTCCGCGAGAAAAGGGCCCTTATGCAAAGATGGTATAAGGGCCCTTTTGCTGAGAAAAGGGCGAGAAAAGGGCCCTTATGCAGA
>JAPYZL010090945.1:0-10233 GCA_030522825.1 Platygaster orseoliae
ATTTATTTAAAAGTGTCATACGTTTGGGGGAAATATATATCTATTTCGCCATATCCGAAAATACATATGTTAATAGTTAACATTTCTTCTCTCAGTGTACAATTATTTAACCCCCCCCCCCCGGGAACCTTTTATCTAAACCTAGAATTTTTATCACTAAAAATCCACACCCGGGCGGAACCAGTTCCGCCGCCCCTGAATGTGAATAAAAAATCTAAAAATGAGGTATTTATATTATATGTCGCGCACATTTCCTAGAAATTTTCGTGAAATTTTAAGGCACAAAGCTCCACTGAACTCGCGCGCGAGCTCATTGGTATCGCATCGCGCGACGAATGGTTTTCGCTTTAACTCGCTCTCAATTCCGCAATTTCACTCCGATTTCGCTCAAATTTCGGGAAAAATTTCTTCAAAGGCAATTGCACAATGTGAGAAAAATAGCTCCGATAAAATATGATTTCTTCGATGAGCTCACCACTAGTCGAAGTTTATGGAACATACTTTTCGTACGGGATGGATTGTTTATTAAATTATTAATAACAATTCGTGTTTTTTACTTAAAATCTTTAACTGTTGTTACCGCTTGGACTTTTAGACTACATAGCAAAAAGTTTCGGTCGTTTTCAATGATTAGGGTTCGAGTAATCGCGTTTCTTGCTTATAAAAACATGATTTTCAATCGAAAATGTTTTTTACTTTTTAATTTTTTTTTTTCACGAAATAAAGGTCCGATTGAAAAAATTTATAAGGCTTATTTGTGCGACTAATTATGATATGAATCATGATATTTTTTTAAATTTCAACATAACCGAAAATTTTTGCGAATTCAATAATTTTTCTTTTCGGATACCTATCTTTGATTTCAAATATAAAACCCATTAAGAATGTCAGTAATGTGAAACGATCTTGAAATTTTTAAAAATCTCTAAAAGAATCAAATTTTTGAAAATCCAAAAACTTCAAAATATTTTGGATTCCTGAAACACTCAAATTTGATTTTTTTTTATTTGAAATTTTTGATTATAATCTGCTGTTTGAACATAAAATTTATTAGTATTCACAAAGAATAAATAATACCTTAAAGATATAAAAATATGACTGCAATGCTAAAATGCTTTCCATGTGGTCGTCTTCGGTTCTATTGGCTGTTGTAATAGAGCTTGTAATTCGTTTTACATTTCTGAAGCATCGAAGTCTGAATTTCTTCTTTATCGCTGGTAATTATGCGGTCATATCTTGACAATAATTCAAAAGATTTCTATTCAAAAAGTGCTTCTTAATCGTGCAAATAATTAACGAGAAATTGCGATTATCTGATTAGTATAATAACTGCTTAAAACGTCCTCCAATTGAGCTGATGTCCTTGCCTGATATAAGATCATCATAACTTATCGTTAGTTTATCTGGGAGCTTTATTAAAAACCATATTCTGGTTTTTTTACGAGGTTACGAGTGATGTAGTATGATGGAGGAAAACACGATTCGCAATCAATTTACGTTTTTACCATTTTTTTTAACATTCCAAAATTTAGCCAAAATTACAAACTACTAAACAATATTTCGAAAACAATTAAAACTTATTACAAAAACCTTTCAATCACATTTCAAATGCAACATTGCATTTTAATTGTGCCTGGCATTTTTCTGAAATGTTATCGATAAAGTGTTTCCGCGAGGAATTTTCGACAGCTTTCAGAAAGAAAACATTTCAATGCTTCACCATCCTTTGGAAAAAAGTTTTCCTGAAATATTTCAGAATGTGTCTTTATAATGATATATGATAAAAATGAGTTAATCGAATTTTTGTAACGTTCAAAAAGTTGTAAACAAATAAAATCTTGAAAAATCCAAAAAACATTAAAAATTCGTAGGTTTTAGAAAATAGTGAGCAATTTTAGAAAGTCTAATATAAAACTATACAGAAACTGTGTGAAAGGCGTCGTCAAGAATTATGAGAATATTCATAAAAATCTAGACATTTTGAAAAATTGAAAATCATTGAAAATTTTTTAAATTATGGGCAAATTAAAAAAATTTGTAGAATTTCACAAAATGTTGAAAAATCATTTGGATTTTGGAAAAATAAAAAAACCCATAAAACTGAAACCACGTAATATTCGGCCAACTGTTAAGAATCAAAAAATATTTTATCGCTTCGAAATCGTTCATGATTTGTAAATTTTAATAAAAAACTAGAATTTTGGAATACGGTGATAAATATTGTAAATTATGCAAAAATTTTGATAAAACTACACTTTGCTAATTGATGTATTATTGACTTTATTTTTCAAAGTATTTTTTCCTTTAAGAATTTTCGATATTGGAGAGGCGATAATATATGTACTTGCTATCTAACATCCTCCAATACTCCTGGAAACCACTCCAAACTTCAATACAGGTTTCACAGAAACTTAAAAAAAAGCCGCAATTTTCCACAACAATCAAGTTATCAATTGAACAATCATCATGACTAAGTCGAGCGGGTGCAATTTTCGAGAAGAAGAAAAAAAACTGTTCACTCGATCCCACAAGTTGGTGCACAAGTGTTTGCAAAATATGTCAATAGACGATTTTTCTCGGAACATTTATCAGCTGCGAGGGGCACTCTGGAATATGTTTATCTCGCTTTTGTTTTCTGTTATATCGCAAGTCGCAAAAAACGAAGATAATAAATATGATCAATCAATTATCGCGGAAAATGACTGCTCGTCTTTATAAGTTGCGGCTGGCTCTAAAAAGTCTGTTATTCGGGAAAGTGCCCAAGTTTCCTACATTTCTTGTCCATTCAAGGTATTTTTATAAATTTCATATCATTCACCACATTTTCAAATTTTCTGGTTTGCATTTAAAAGAAAATATAAGAAACATCATTGATCGCCCTTTTTTGGAAATTGTACGAAAGATGATGATGATCATCAATTCACTTGCCTGAGCGTTCCAGTCTTAAAAAGCGTTTTAGGGGCATTCGACTGATTATAACCACCCAAAAGGCTTTATTGTACATTCTTACATTGGGTTAAGACTGGAATTGTTAGGTGCTATTGATTACAAAATAACGCTAATCAAAATATCCGTTTTGTCCGTACTAGATGAAACAACAACTTGTGCTTTTCGCTCTCGCCCTCGTGGTGGCATCGGGCGCAGCTCGACAGCTCAACTCGAGAAGCATCCAGCTCATCAAAAGTTTCGAAAGTTGGCGCTCTTGCGCATACTACGACCAGGTCGGAAAATTGACCATCGGCTACGGGCACCTGGTGAAACCTGGGGAGCGATACAAAATCGGCACCTGCATCTCGCAAGATGAAGGAGAGCGTCTTCTTAGACAAGACGTCTCCACGGCGAGCGGCTGCGTCGATCGAAACGTCAAGGTTTCTCTTAACGACAATCAATACGGCGCGCTCAGCTCGTGGATCTTCAATGTCGGCTGCGGCAATGCTCAAAGTTCGACGTTGGTCAGACTTTTAAACCAGAACAACAAAGCCGCTGTTTGCACGGAACTGAAGAAGTGGAACAAAGCCGGTGGAAAAGTAAGCGCTGGCCTCGTGAGGAGACGCCAAGCTGAGTGCGATTTGTTCAATTCGTGAACATTGAGATGTTGGATGTATCGGGGTTCAGCATTATGAAGAATAAATGGATTAAGCGTTAAAAGAATCAGGTGCTGTTTTTCTGAGTCATCGATCCCTCGGAGCCAAGCAGATCTCGATAATATTTCATCATGTTCAACATATGTTGATCATATTTCATCACTTTCGATAATTTTCAAATTCTCGATCCAGAACTCAAATCATTCTCAATAATTTTTCATCATTTTTGTAAAATAAGATACATTAGTATCGATCATTTTACATAATTTTTGTGGTGTTCAGGTCCTTGGTCGGTAATCAAAGTCATTCTCGATCATTTTTAATCATGCTCATAAAGTAAGACAAGTTAGTACCAATCGTTTTTCATATTTACATGTAGTTGCAGAGTACGATTTTCCAATTTTTTTCAATTCAAAAGTTGTATATTTTTTTATGTTTATATTAAATGTAATGGAATTCAATTTTTGTATTTTTCGACTAGCTGATCGCCCTCACCTCTCACAGACTACAGCCTGCAATGATACCTAGAAGTAATTTAAGATTAAAAAAAAAAACAGAGTTTTCAAAGCTTAGAGCAAAGTCATTTATTATAACACAGTCGACGAAAAAAATTGTCATGATAAGTTTATTAGATATAAATTTCGAAACTATTGATTTTAAACAAGTGGATATCAGTTCAAATATTCAAAAATTTTTTTATTGCAATTTTAACTTTTCAAAAATCAAGTAAATCATAACAATCGACATAACTAATAGATTTTCGATTTTTATTAAAAAAATGATCAATGTCTTAAAACTTTCCCTTTTTCTTCATAGGGATCAATATGATCATGTATTCAGTCATCGCAAAGTAAGAAGGAACATATTATATTTGACTTCTCATGTTTAAAAATTACGAAAATTATCCATGATATCATGCACTCAATTCTACTTTCTCTAACGAAAACTGCTCAACAACCCAAAACTTTTTCCACACATTGCTCCAAAACTTCAACTGCGAATGCGATATCACTCTTGTCCAACTCTGCGGAAATGCAAATCCTCAAACTAGGTCTCGGAAACACTCTTTCAGCCTTCAAATACAAAGGACTAATTACTGCCAAACCTTGCTGTAAGCATTTTTGGGACACAGTTTCCAGCAGTTTTTGTTCCTCCTCGAAACTCCGACTTCCCTTCAGGTACAAGTGTTTGATCGGAGATTCCAGAGAACTTGAACATTGCAAGTACTTGGATTTTTGGAAGCGTTGACTCACGAGGGAACAATTATTCTTAAGTTTCTCTAAAATTTCTGGTTGGCTTTCCATGATTTCCAAAGCTGTGATGGCGGCATTGGTAAGAAGTGGTGGAAGGGCGGCAGAAAAAATGTAGCCACTTCCGGAAAGTCTTTGGTGCTCGACGATGAAAGAAGAGCCAGCGCAGAATCCGCCTATGGAGCCAATGGCGTTTTCCATGGAACCTGGAAAACATGGTAAGTGTAGAAAAATTAATTTAATTCTAACCTAGAAATGTTTGGTTTTTCCTCAAATCAAAGAATCTGGCAGTTACCCATGATCAAGTCGACTTCTTCGACTGGAATTCCGAAATGTTCTGTAACTCCGCGGCCATTTTTCCCAAGAACACCAAACGAAACGCTTTCGTCCAGGAAAATTCTGAGTTTGTATTTTTGGCGTAAAGCTATCAATTCCGGTAGAGGACAAATTTCTCCAGTGTTTATATAAATTCCCTCGATTACCAAAAATCGACGTACACTGCAGGTTTTCATTTTTTTTTTAGAGGCCTTAATCTCTTCCTCGGCGAGAATTCTTTCGAGATCTTTGTAATCGTTGTGTTTGAAATAATGAACCGTCGACCTGGAGGCATCCAGACCTTTTTGTATGGCGAAATTGACTTTTTCGTCAACAAAAATCACGTCATTGCGTTTGCTGTAAGCGGGGATCGCGGAGGCAATTGTGCTGAATGCGTAGGCGTACATGATGGCTTCTTCAGTTCCTGCAAATTTAAATGGAATTTCCATGTTCCTAAAATTTTCCAAATTGAAAAATGTCACAACATTTAGATGCTCTGTGTACAGTGAATTTTTAATGACGTTCTTCGTGTGACGACGCGTGAGACGAAAAACAAAAAATACCAATCGATAGGTCTTGAAAAATCAACTCAATTAGCGTCATAATCGTATCGTTCCACGGTACGAAAACCCTATTAACGTACTCGTACTGTAAAATATCGTACATAACTCGGACGTACAATTATTTTCCCACTCGTGAAAAATGATTTTATTGTTCTAGTAATGTAATATACTATTTCCGAAAAATATATCAAAATGCTACAAGCTTATAGATTTCGTGTATTTTTTAGGAGAATTTCAATTATTATCAATTTTCATGAGATTTACAGCTGCAAAAGTGAAATAAAATTTAACTTGCAAATCTAAACGAATTTCTCGTTGAAAACCAAACTCAATATCTATTTAAAAGATGAAAATGCAAAACTGCTTTAAAATCTAGATAGATCTCCAGTTAAAGTCAAAATCAACTGATGTCTTTTTTGAAAATTTGAATAGAATTCGCCCTTACGGTAAGCAGAATACAGCTGAAAACTGCCGAAATCGTAAAATAATTGTTGTACACAATTATTTCTTTAAGTTGTTAACGTTTTTATTAGATGGCCACTTTTAGAGCAGTTTTTTATTGTCCCACTTTGAATCAGAATTTTGCTTATTAATAATGTTTGACAGAAAATTTAAATTTTATGCAATAAATTATATAAATAGATTGACAAAGTTTTTTCTGAAAAGTTATTCGAAATGCTACAAACTTAAAGATTTGGTATATTTTTTTACAAATATTTCAAACATTAGCGATTTTCAAAGTTCCTATCTAGTTTTGAAAGTTCTTCATGGATAAAATTGTACATATTTTTCTGTAGAATATTACGTAATTTTTTGGAATTTGATTTTACAAATATTTGGTTTCATTTGGCCTTTGGTTTTTATCCATCGATTGTTGTATATTCAAAAATAAATTAGGCTTAAGGTCCATTACATTTTCAATTATAATAATAAGAATAAATGATGAATGTACCATTATTTTTGAATTTTTCGAAAAATTTATTTCGTCCATAAAAAGTATTTTTCTAACTTATTATTAAGAAATGAAATTATAGCAAGGTTGATTTACATATTTATATATTGTTACGTATATTGTATGTTAATAAAATATTATTTTTTATCTCTTCCCCCTCCTGATTCCTGCATTTTATTTTTCTTGCTTTGTTATATGTTGTACAAATAATGACATGTCATTTGTCAGCATTTAATTTTTCTAAGAAGCTTTATTATAGGTCAGTTTTAGATTTAAATATTTATTTCATTTTATTTCTTATACATATTAAATCTGGGAAGTGAGTTTAAACTTGATAAACGTTTTCAAAAATTCTTTGCATTAGTAAATTTTGTTGAAATGTAATTTGGCAGCAATAAATTTTGAAAGTACCTCACTAAACTTCACAGTATCATACATTTGTTTTACATTCATTGATCTGTACAATGATTATCCTAAAAAATGTATATAATTAATTAAACGAAGTGCTATTGAATTCGTATTTTTAAATTGTCTTCATTTAACAACTTTTTCAAATTCGCAACTTATTTGGACAATTGTCAGATTTTGTATGTAACATCTCTCAGTATTTATTTTTTCAATATTCATACTTTTTTAAGTATTATCTCGTATTTGTATGAATTTTCATCCACATTTTAAGCGAATTAGTGTATACAAATTAATTCAAAGTTTTACAAGTTTTGATGGAAATTTGAGGTAAGTATTTATACAAGTTTGTAATATTTACAGTATTTTTAAAAACTGATAAAATTAATGCTTCAGAATTCAATGCTTCTTAGATTTTTGTATGAATCTTCATCAACATTTTTGGCTAATAGGTGTATAGAATAATTCAAAGTGTTACAGATTTTACTGAAAATTTGAGGTAAGTATTTATACATTTTTAAAATCATTTAGAATATTTTTTAAAATTACTAAAATTATGCTTCAGAATTTAATGTTTCTTAGATTTTTGTATGAATTTTCATTAACATTTTTGGCGAATTGGTGTATAGAATAATTCAAAGTGTTACAGATTTCAATGGGAATTTGAGGTAAGCATTTATGCGATATTGAAATAATTTACAGTATTTTTTAAAATTAATAAAATAAATGCTTCAGAATTCAAAGTTTTTTTGATTTTAAGTAGTGAAATTTTAAAACTTTTAAAAATGTCTAAAAGAATGAAATTTTTGAGAATCCAAAATCTTTAAATTTTTAAGGATTTCGGAAACTTTAAAATTTATATTTTTTTATATTTAAAATTTTTTATTGTATTCTGCTGTTCAAATAGAAAACTCATAAGTTTTAACATGGAATAAATAATACCTAAAAGATATAAATTCACCTACGGTGAATGCGCACAGTTGAAAAAAAACAACCTTAAATACTTGACATTGTGCATTCATTTAAAATAGTGTTTTATAGTGTTAGGCAAGTTTGGATGATAAAAAATCGTAAAAGTACCCTTAATTGCAATTTTCCTCAAAAAACATCGTTTATTTCATTATTGATTTTGCTAAAAAAATCAAATATGCTTTTTTGCACAAAACATACGTAAAAGGTCAATATTCATATATAAATATAAAAGTACATATTACTTTCCAATACATTCAGTGATTATTTTTATACTCACAAATTATTGAAAATTAATAATATATTACTTATACATCTGTTATTAAATGTAGTAAATTTTTATTTGTATAGACTCTGGAAAACAATTTTTTCTCACCTAAAAATTTAGCCAATTTTTCCTCAAACTTCAAATGAACATCGACAGTTCCGTAAAATCCTCGAGGACCACAAGCACCAACCCCATATTTCCTAACAGCTTTCACGGCGTTTTCCTCGATTTCCTTTTTCTCTGTCATGCCCAAGTAATCGTGCGTTACGAGGTTCAAACAGTCGATGCCATCCACGACCACCCTTTTTCCAAGCCTTGATTCGATCCGGTGACATTTCAACGCAGTTTCCTCCTTCGAAACCGGAGTAATTAAAGGCTCCGGGTTGAAAGAAGCCAATTTTGCGGCGACTTCTTCATCGCTGTAATCGCGGGCTCTGCTACGCTGGTTTTCGCTACTGCCGAGGAATCTTTTCACCAGGAACCACACGATCCATAATACGACGAACGCTTCGAGATACGTCTGGTATTGGGAAACTTTGCTGTGCCAAGTTTGCCACGCGAGAGCCATTTTTCGGTACTATTTTACACTGTTTTACACCGGTTTGGTAAATGTTTGTTCAAATTGATTCAAGTTTATACAAAACTGTAAAAAACTAAACAATAAACACTGATCAACTGATTGTGTGCAATTGTGTGGTACATATTGTAATGTGGTTATGTGGGACTGTGTGGCAGAGTTCTCAAATCGGAAGAAAAAAGTATATTTGTCTCTGTCTTTTCCCGGTTGTGCGACAAAGACAAAGTACCTTTCTACGTGCAATTTGGGAACACTGTATCAACTGTACCAATATAAGAAACTTAAAGTCGTTGTTCCCTATTTTTGTGTTCATTTGTGTTGGTAGACGTGTTTATGGTTTTTAAAGTTCGTAACAGGTCGTAAATGCGTAAAAAGAAAATATCAAAACACATGAATAAATAAAATCATATAGCATTGAAAATTTATGACAATCCGTATGTCACTTGTTTGTGATAAAGCTGACTAAAAAACGCATTTGATTTATCAGTGATTGTTTTTTTTCCTATGTTTACAAATTACTAACTTAACGTTTTTTTTTGAATAAGTGTGTTTTTGGAAGTATACATTGATTTATTTATCAATATCTACAACGATGGCAGAACCGAAACCCAAATCTGGTGAACAAAATTATTTAATATTATGTTGAAATTAATAATTCTTTGATTGTGATTTTGATAGGGGATAAAATAAAAGTTGTTTAAGTTATTTAAAAAAAAATTATTTGGAGAAATTGAATTTAAAATTTTCTTTCGTTTTTCTTTGTATATTTTTCTATCTTAGTTGGTAACATGTTCTATACATTACAATTTTTTATTTTATTTTAGTAAATTATTAAAATCTATTATAATATTATATATTATAATATTTTTATTAATATTTTTAATACATATTATTTTATATCATTTTGTATTATTTTTTATTTGATATTAATTAAGTTTTATATATTTTTTTAATTATTTATTAGTACCAATTCAAATATACGAATAATATCAATGTTATATTCAACTTTTTGAAATTGGTAATACAATAATATAAATTTCAATAAACAGTTTTTTATTATTATCAACGTAACAAATATTTTAAATAGGGTTTTTAGTATAATAAAAATAAATAAATATGATGTAATATACTTAAAATAATTTGAAATTTATTTTCAATGTAATAGTCAAAAATTGATTATAAAATGTATATATTTTTCTATTAATATATCAAACATGAGCTTGAATATAATATTAAAAATTGAAAATTCATGTATATACAGGGTGCGCCACCAAAATCCGGACAAATTCAACAAAAAATTCATTACAAATATTTGTCATGAATAAATGTATTTAAAAAAAAACCTTTTTA
>JAPYZL010090953.1:0-16175 GCA_030522825.1 Platygaster orseoliae
ATAAAATAAAAATTTAAAATATATTATATATAAAAAAAAAAAGAAAAAAAAAAAAAAAAAAAAAAAAAAAAAAAAAAAAAAAAAAAAAAAAAAAAAAAAAAAATGCGGAAATGATTGAATCTTTTTCACAGATTTGATAATGTAGTAAGTGAGGAAATCGTTGAAAATGGGAAACTTGCTAATATTATTGAAAAAACAGTTTTGGCAGCTCAGACGCTATCATGTTTTGTTTTGCAACACTTGAATTTTCGTAGATTATAAAAACACACCTAGAGAATATTTCATACTAATTGATGTAAGGACTTTCTAAAAACTTTTGTGATAATCCAAGTATAGTATAATGACAATATCAACAATCGACTAGATCTAACGCAATTTTAGACTTACTGCCAGAAAAACTAAGATAATTAATTGTGACAATAATAATGCAAGATTTTTAATAATAAAGGAAAATTTTTTTGTTTTTACTCGAGTTTGGACTTATTTTATCTATATACCGAGGTCTTTCTAATTTTTTTCAAAATATTTAAATACGATTAGAACCTATAAAATCGGAATGTTGAATGCAAGATGGTAAATAGCTTTGCACATAAATCTAAATCCAGGACAAATGGCTGCTATTTTTTCATAACACTCTTATGAGCTTTTTTAAGAGTGAATATCACATACACTCAAGTCCAAATAATCAACTGCAAACTGTACAATTTAACGATATCATGAAACTGGGTCGAATTTAACAGATCACCTAGCACGAAACTTCGATTATTCATATTTCCAATCGTAGTTCCGAAACGACTGCTGAACAAGTATATTCCAGAAGAAATGAACAGAGTTTCCAACCAATTCCTCCCATTTACCCTCACTTCACACGAAACAAAAGAATCGCTAAACTCGAACCAAAATATCTGCTATCCCGAATCCGCTCATTATCAAAGAACCTCTCTGATCCCGCGAAATTGAAACGAAATTCAGAATAGTTGTTTGTTCTGGTATTAAACACCCTGCTTTTTCCCGGGCGTTATTGCTAGCTCTTCGAAGACCGATTTCCATGCTCTTGCGAAGAGGATTTCGGGGCAACTTTTCCTCCGGGTCGGGATCCTAAATAAACTCGCCGGGATATATCCATCGCAACAGAAAGCTTGGGATACCACACTTTCCCCTTACCTGCGGCTGACGGCTTATGCAATGGTGGGAGCTAATCAGAGCCATTCGGGTGTGTGATATTATTTTGCAGGGTCGAATAAGTTCATTTACCCAAGTTGCGTGTAGGTGCCACCGCGAATGGGCCATATCGATTAGTTATATTAACGGACTTTAAAGCCCGACCGAGCGCTTGCTCGGCCAAAGGAAGTGTGCGGCTGACGGGTATGAAGAGCAATGCACCGCGATGAGGAGCGAGAAGACGCCACTTCATTTTCACCGGATAAAAAAGGGCTTTTATTCATTCGTTTAAAGTGATCGCGTGTCTTTGATGTAAGCAACTTATTCAACTTTTTTCGTAGCCAATCACGACGTTAACCCAAAATTTCTAGAAATTTATTTAATCCGAAAACAAAACCTAAATTTAACCGCCGATGTAAATTTGTACACATAATACTTCAAGTACATTACTTCTTACATAGTTGCAAGGGAAAATTTCACCGTTGAATACAAGGCAAAGTTCTGAGTGATGCCAAACAAAAGGTATAGCGAACAACTCGAAGTTCGTCAACGCTCCTTGTCGCTTCCTCGCCGGCATTACATAGTATTGTATATTTATCGCGTGTGTTGCTCGTTCGTGTTTCCGGCGTCGAGTTCATAGTCGTAACCCGCAGCCGTGGGTTACAAGCCGCTGCCGATGAATTTCAAGCGCAGGCTCGCGTCGTCCTCTCCGCGATTCGATCGTCTTTATTCGCCCCCGCGACATTTACGAACGCCTTAATGGATTACGCCAAGTTCCAAGGCATAAAAGAGCGGAAACTGTGAAGCTGGGCGCCATCACGTAACTGGTTGGGTCAGGGCGAAGTAGGTCAAAGCGTCACCCCGACAAATCGTCATAAAAACTCGATTTTTCTTCTAGCAGGGATATCCTCGAGTGACCTCAAAGCACTGGCAAAAGCGACGACGAAACGGGCTTTGTGGATAAATGTCACGTGTGAAAAGTTTCCACGAAAAAAAGAGATTCCGACTCGTTAGCGAAGCCTTAACGTTACGCGAGACGCTGGGAATCTAATCAAAATCACGTATGGCTTCGTCTGTGTCGAAAAAAAAGGAGAGTCAACTTTTTCCTTTCCACGAGGGAACCTGATTTTCTGCGCTTCAATTCAATTACGCGCGATGACCCCCGGTGAGCTGGTTCGAGGAACGTAAGAGAAAAGAGATTATTCAAATGACTAGCATCGGGGTTGATGGAAAATTTCGGGGTCGAAGAGTTTCTTGTCAAAGAGCCCGAGTTGTTATACATGAATGAGGAAAAAAATACAGGTTTTGCTTGTGACATCATTCGATTAATTTATGGAAATTTTCAATTGAATTTTCATTGTGTTAGTGACAATACTAATTCCATCTTGAATATTTCGTATGAGTTTTTTCAATTTCATTGTAAATATTTTTTGAATGTATATCATATGAATTCCATCAAATATGGCTATATGATGATATAATAAGAGTTTCCTTATTATGTTACTTTCAACAATAAAATGATGAACTGTCAAGATCACATATGATCCCTACTACCTTTCTTTCAATTGAAAAATTAAGCTATTAAATCATAAAATATGAGTATTAGTAATATTTTCAAAAAATCTTATATCGTACGATATAAAACGAATCATAAACCTAAAATTCGTGAAATAGACATGATGTACATCCATAGTTGGAATACATGTTAGCAACTTTGAATCATACTTTACAAACATACTTCAATAAATGTGAAGACCTTACTAGAATCAGAAAGAAGAAAAGATCTCTATAAATCTCGACAGAAAAAATTTTGAGTAACCTGTAGATCTACTTTTTAACCCTCGAAGCAACCATTTTATCTTACCTTCTCCTAAATGACTTCATATGAAATTCCAAAACTGACTGCAAAGCTCCATCCACAATTCACATTTTCCAATTTCCACGATCACAGGCAAAACTCGTGAAAATTTCGTCGCCACGAAAGCTGCGGGAAAGTCTGATGCGCGCTTATTTTCCAACTATGTACCCAGTATTTCCAGCTGAACCTGTGTAAACTTTCCTTGTCACGTTCAGAGGCATTCGTTCGAGTTAGTTACATACAGTGGCAACAATGCGACCAGATACGCTTAATTTAAATGCGTTTCAGTTAAACGCGATTGCGCTACGTGAGTGCAAAATAACGAACAAACTTGCCGCTTCGTTGTTATTTCATACTTCATATTTCACTCATGATACAGCACGTGAAATAATAATACGGCCAAAGTTCCGCGAGTTATGTAATTGGGTTGGTATGCGTACAGCCAAATAATAGACAATCTTGTTCTTGTGCGACTAATTGCGAACTGCATTTATGCATCGAGTACGTGACTTGCAGCCCCCCCACCCCCCCTCACCCCACATCCACACACCATTTCCTGAGAAGTAACATTTCCTACGTTTATTTCAAACTTCGCGCGTCTTGTTGCGACTTATGTTTTCATGAGGAGAGCATATTGGGAACAACTGGAAAATTGGTATTGGATTTTGTAAGTATGCGTGACTATTCACTTAAAACTATTCCTTAAGTTTCTACAAAATCGAGAAATTTTGGTCAAAAATGTTTTCGAAATTCTTACTCCTGATGATTATAATATTCCGCTAGATGCTTATTTATCAGAGTCAATAGTGAATTAGAGATCAGACGTTATAATCAGTCGTAATCAGAAATTAACAAATCCGCAAAAAGATAGTCTGTGGCGGAACTGGGATCTGTCGCGCAGGGAAGCTCAAATTTCCGTGCAAAGCAGGATAGAGCGCCGCTTCCCTCAGTAAAACATATTATGTTTGCACAAGTATGGGTAAGCATTAGACTTCTGTGTAATCAGAGACGAGGCTACGAGCCGTTTCGGCAAACTGCGACTCTAATGAAATGAGTCCCATCGGCCGAGCATCGACCCTCGAATATTAACTTCGACGTTTGCAAAACTTAAGGATTCAGGGCATTTTTTTCTATTATACTCAATAACCTTGAGTTTGCTTTCGTCTTATTTCTTAATGTTAGGACCTTCTGAAATATAATTAGTAATGCGATGATGAATGAAACCATCATAAGCGTAAAAATTCTAGTTTTATAAAGTGTATGATTATTATTTGCAATTCTTCCTTGTTTATGTCACTTACATACATTATTTTGGAGTTTGCCCAAAATCCGAAACAATCCAAAACAAAACGAAAATCCAAACAATTTTCTTCAAAACTGCTACCCTGAAACTCAGACTTTAAGTAGTCTCAGCTTTGATCGAATCTAGGAGGCCGGGACCGTAAACGTTGAATTGCGCGCGAAGAAAATGCGCGAGACCCCGGAAATCCCGCGAAAATACCGTAAAATAAAAATCGTCGCTTTTAGCCTCGTCGACCCCTTACCACCAGACTCGGCGTGGCTGGGGAAAACTCCCTCGTTTAGAATGCGAACGTGGCCAAAGTTACGAGGACATAACCGGCACCGTGACGAGCTTCTTTCCCCGACACTCGCGACTGTTACGGCGACGCCCGTAACGCGGTCCGCGGTGATAATTCGGCGATGAAAATGCCCCGCGCCGAGGCTAAAAAGTCGGATTAAAACGCATAATAGACGCAGCCCCAGTCTGGCACAGCGCTTTTCCATCGCCGTTTACTTTCGTAAAGAAATGCCAAAAGCCGTGGCGAAGTGATAACTTCAAAGTCAAGTTACACGTTACCAGAAAATTCTGAATGTTTCTAAAAGTTGTAGTTATAATGAAATGTAACGAAATTCATGTCACATCAATTTTCGAATCAGTTTTCATGAACATTGACTAACTGCTTTAACTCTGAAAATATTTTCAAAACAAAACTCACTTAAAAATGTGTTCGACGTCGATTTCATTAGTTCTTGAATATATTTTTTAAAAAATTGAAGTCTAACAAATAGAACACATGGGACAGAACCAGAAAATTACTTTTTCTCGTTACAATCGGTAGATTTGAAATAAAATAATTCTACATTGACATGAAGCGTTCCTCGAATAATCCTTCCGACACTGTTTCAAAAGACACAAACTCTGTATAATTCTCAAAATGTCCTTGTAATTTCAAAAAAGATCGGATCATGCCACACAGTGTTTTTAGGCGAGGTCATCCGGTCACCCTACATCTGCCATATGTTCAGAATGGCCCACGTAACCAACGTTTCATTGAATCAGATCCGGTCTAAGAATACTTTCCGTTCAGCGCTCCGAAGGAACTCGACTCTGCAACGCGGACGGAATTTTCGGTACGCGTGGGCGTCTCGATTTTCATGAAAAACAAGCTCTACACGATCCACTGGCGCGAGGAGGTTTCACGTTCGGCGCGAGTTATTTTTATCGCCCCGATATTCGGTAGGCGCAATGAAAAGTTTCATCAAAACGAGTCATCCCCCAGGAGTCGTACGTAGGACTGGAAATGCCGTAATTTATCGACGCCTGCACCGGAGACAGCTATAAATTGACCGGGATCATGTTTTTAAAAGCAAGAGCCCGTATAAATTCAAAAGCAACGCTATACCCGGCGCATAATTACTTTTCTTGGAATTAGTCAGGAAACCTCATAAATGCGAAGGATTTCTATCCTCGGTACAAAAAAAAGGTTTCCATACCTTTCATTGCGCAATTCGATCTTAAAACCAACGGACTTTGAGGGAATTTATTATGAGAGAAAAAAATCAAGCTGCGAAAAATATTTGTACGATTCTCACATAATCAAATAATATTAATAAAGTATAATTTTTTTTCCATATTCAAGTACAGAAATGAGTCCAATTGTTTAAGATATTGAACTTTTTCGAAATTTGTCAGAAAACCTCATGTAGTGGCAGTTTAAATTACATACGTACAAAAAACTGTCAAATTCTCATTTACTTCGAGGTTTCAATTTTCACGAAATAGATGATTAAAATGGAAACAAGCTTTGCATCACTGACAATTTGTAGAACTTTTCAATTTCGTTCGATATTTCAGTTAAATATTAATTTTTTGTGTTCATGAATGATGGTTTGTATCGATAAAAAAAATGATTCTAACAAATTACATTTTTCCAGGTACATGATGTGGGTTTTAATTCCAATTTTTTTGAACCAGCGTTGTTATCTCTGATACGCATCGCATGAAAATTTTTGTTCACAACTCGTTCTACTCACCGAGAGACATTTAATTAAAAAGCATCAAGCCCACATCGTATGGACAACGTCCACTCTAAAATCGTACCAGCTGTCTTGACAGCTGTTAAAATATTTAACGTTTGACTATCGCCCACTTTCACTTAGGTTTCTACGATACACTAAATTTTTACCTCGGCATCAGAACAGCTGGTATGAACTTTGAAACTTTTTCAAAGTTCATTATTTATCTAAATCACCTAGAATTTAATAACTCATATTTTTGACAATCTGCGAGGTCTATATGTTGGTGTCTATAAAATATTATTCTACACATAATAACAAATATCCAAGTCAGTGGAAAAATATAACATGCTGAAATATTATTCATACGTTGTTGTTTGCGACCTTCTCAAATGTTTGAACTCTTATACATTTTATTACAATACTGAAAGTTTTTATTGTTTAAACAGTTCTGGTAGTTGTGACGAGAAATGTCTGATAAAATCTAAACAAAGTTTTAGAGTGACAAAACTGTATCACAACTGTAAACATATATCTTACAGAAGTTATACGCATAACAATAAACACCCAATTACTGTTCACATCTAATGTGATTCTATATATTTTATTGTTTGTTCTAGAATTTTATTTTTTATTTTACTCATAAGAATTCGGATTCACCTATTATTCTCTTTCATTATACATACACATTTTTTTCACTTAATTTTTTTTAATAATCAATTTTTAAAAATAAATGTGACACGAATATCTAACCGTCAAAACTATGAAAATACGTCGAACTTTTAGAATTTTTCTGTAATTGTAATCTTTCATCGATTTTTATATCGAGAAATATTCATTTCATCACTCTAACCTCAAAATTGACATTTGGACGTGACTTTGAGGCTATTGTGATGAAAAATTATGTTCGCAATCGTGAGCTATCGCCAATTTTGGCTTTGCCTATTTTGTCCCTCGCCTTCGGCTCGGGCAAAAACGTACGGCTTCGCCAAAATTGGTTCTAGCCTTTTAATTTTGATGATATTTTAAAAATTATACAAAGTTCTTTTCATTAAAAAAAAACAATAAATGAATAGTGCAGACAGTAACAGTATCATCAGACTATTTTTTTACCTCGAATAACAATAACGTACCATACAAAACATGGTTATTTGTTAAAAAATCATTGAAAAAAAATTTTTTTGCAAAAGCTACCTTTCTCCAAAAGCTACAGTTAAAAGCAAAGAACATACAACAACTTTTTCTCCCAAAAATCTACCAACAAATCTAGAAAACATCTGGAAGAACGATTTCTCATCAGTCATTCTGCGCCAGCGTAACATTTAATCATGTAACCCTGAATTTTTTGTATTCACCGAAAACCAGTCGTTTTATCAGATTAATAAACACCGGCTCCATGATCGATTCGCTCGAGGAAAAAAGGCTGCATCACAAATTCATATTAGTTCGCCCGAAACTGACATCTGTTCTACGACAAGAACAGCTGACACTTTTGTCAATCAATGGACCAATCGCTCGGGGAAAATGTTTTAATGAAGTTGAATTCGATGAGTGTGAAATCATTACCGCTCATGTATAAACAAGTTATTCTTCTTTCGAGTTGAAAAAAAATTTTACTCGAAAAACTTGTCAGTTCTATCATTTCTGGAATTCAGCAAAAAGTGAATGAGTCATGCAGGAAAATGGATACTGTTGTGAAAAATGATATTTATTTATAGAAATGTGAAAATATACGAACAGTTATCGAATTTCCTACCGGAAAATCGCATGGTTATCCAATAAAAGACTGTGAAATCGTCAAAGAGCGAAATTTCGTCCAGAAATAACGACGCTCGGAGAGAGGCGCAGAGAAAATCTGGCAGCTTTGAAATCGCGAGAGCGGAATACGTTATTATCAGCTGGCGGCACGTGCCAGGGCCACGTGCGGAAGCAGATGGTCCCTCCACGTTACACCTTGCATCCCCGTAGCTATGTTCGGCTGTTAATAGCAGCCTGGCACACTACGACTGCTCCTAAAATAACTCTCGAATCCAGCGAACCAATAATCTTTCCGTTTCCCGGCCACAGAACAAATACACCTTCGAGATGTATTTTATTTCCATCGACCTACGAGCCCGGAAAAACGTAAATGGAACTCGACGGCGTACGACAAAGTACCGAGATGGATTTTTCCATACATTGGAAAAATTCTACTTGTATGCTGTACCAGCATTTTTGCGTCCGGGAAGTGGCTGCTGCGTTTTACCACTTCTTCCGTTGACAAATATTTTTTTCTGTTCTTGTGATTTGTCGTTAAAAGCTCCTAATTTGCAGTTACACATAATGTTGAAGTTGAATAATGTTTTAGTTGAAATACTAAAAAACATAATCCAGAAAAATGTTACAAAAAAAATATAGACATTTCAAAAAGAGAATGATTATTCAAAAAATAAAAGTTTCAGACTCATAAACTGATTTCCTAAATATTATTAAATATTCTAATAAATATTCCTCAATATTCCTGAATAAAAATTCATTAAAAATTATCTTTACCTGTCGTTCAAAAAAAAAAAATATATATCCTATTTCCAATGGAACAATTCATACATGACTGCAGGAAATTTGCTATATTCTAAAAACACATGCATCATCCATTATATAAAAACAATAATGTAAATAAAATGTAACAAATTTAAGTGTTCGTCGAAACTAATGAAATGCAATTCAGTTACGCGAGATTTTCACGAGCTAGCATTTTCCGTACAATGGTGAAAAATCACAATAGTGTCGATCCTTCGGTGAGAGCCTTTATCTAGCAATTTAATCCGTTCAAAAGATGAGGTCGGATATCAGACTTCTGTGAAGCTACAACTTTTCTCCGCGCTCGAGACTCTTGCGACTCCCGCTGCGGTATCGCGAGAAACCGTCCACGTTCCTCCAGAGCATGAGATTAAACTTGATATCGATTTTTCACTCTTGAGACAGAATGCGGCAAAAAGAATGCACAAATTTTTCTCCATAAATTCAGACGCGCCGTTACCACGTAAAATTCGGTGCACAGGGGCCTCTGAATTTTTGAGTGATTAATTGAACATGGTGCATTCCGATTTGAAGATCTGTATGACGTATGAAAAAGAAAATTATAAAATTTACTATAATTCAAAAGAGGTCGATCTGTTTCTATCTTTGGTCAGAAAAATATGCATTATATCGCATGTTGCAGCATGTTTTCGATTCCTAACATTTTCGGACATTTTTTTAATTTGAATGGGCTGATGAGAAACGAAATAATGCAAAGAAATCTTCGGAGAAAAACCACGTCTTTTAAGATGACTTCCGTGTTCATTTGAAAATGATTCATGATTTTGGATGTTGAAATGAGAAATTATAAAATATCACTTCTGATCGAGAAATTAGTAATAGTATCAGGAAACACTATAACTTAATGTTGTATTTTCATTCGTAAATTGTGATTCGGAAGGATCTGGAGAGAAATCTATATAGAACTGATAGAGTATGAATTTTCTAATCTATCTCAAAACATCGACATTGAACTAACAAGTACATCAGCTGAAAAATTTTTATAGTAATCACAAAATTCAAAAATTCGAAAAAGTTGAACTGCATAGATTTAAAGAAAGTTTACAAAAGTTACGAAAAATTTGAATAGTGTTATACTTATATGCGCATCTTAAGGTCGCAATTTATTCAAAAAACTTTTGATTTTTTGTTTGTTAGTGCTGATGTAGTGTTTTTCTAATTTATGGAGTTCTACGACTTTCAATTTTACTGTTAGTGAGATAGAAATAAACGTTTAAAAAATTTTTATAAATCTATTTTACGTTTTCATACATTTAGAAATCATTAGAGCTTTTTTCGATTAAAATAAAACTGAATAAAATCCTTCTATTATGTGAAGCTAATATGATAAAATTTCGTTGATTTGAGAATTGTTCACTCATCTTTTCCAACAATTTTTGGATAGTAAGATTAGCTTTTTGTTTTTCCTGAATTCCGGTATTTTAACAAATTAATGTTATTCAAAATACCAACTATAATTTATGTTTCAAGTTTAGAAAATTCAAACATATATATTTTTTAAGAATAGCGAGAGATTCTGTAAATTGACAGATTCTGAAATTCTTAGGTTTAAAATTTTAAAAATTTTCTAATTGAAGGCAGTAGTTTTTCCAAAACTTTGCTGAAATCGCAAATTTCGAACATAACAATCTCACGAATCCAAACTTATTGGAAGTTAAGTTTTTGTATTTCGACAATTTGTAACTTCAAAAGTTTTAATTTTTTAATATTTTCATAATTTTCGTTCATTTTATTTTTGAGTATTCAAACAGATAAGTGACATATAGTAAATATCTGGAAATCTTATATCTATGCATAAATTTATTTAAATAATTTTTTGTAAGGACATATCCGTTGCAACTTTTGATTCAATAAATAAATACTTCGAATCAAACTTTATGATATAAAAACTTTTTTTTTTTTAATTTGATTGATTTTCAAAATATGTTTTAATCGTTTGCAATTATTTTAAATATTTCTAAAGTGTTTTGGAAAAAATGCCGTTTCTGATTAGCTAACTTTCAATATTTTTCGAAAAACCTGACTTCTCTTGATTAATACAAGAATTTTTTGATTTAGTAATTATCCATTTAAATAAATATTTCAATGTTTGTTCATTTTAAGCTGTATCTAGTTAAATATTCTAGAAAAAAAAATCTTCACGCCTTCACAATCCTTAAATGACAGTGTTACAGATAGTTATATGTTTTTCACTAAATTAGGTATTGAGTTCGCTATAGTTAATGTGGGGGCATTCAAAAATTCGAAATTTTCTTAATGCACTATTTTAATATATTGTAATCGAAATCCACTATAATGTCGCTTCAATAACGAATTCGTCAAAAATGCAATAATCTTAAAACTTCTCTCATTTCCTTTTTCACGCTTTGTCATTAGATATACGCAACTGATTCGATCACAATAATTCCGAAAATCATTACAAACACAAAAATCCAACAAATGATAAAACAGATTCAATATCTTTTCCATTTCATTTTCAATAATAAAATACAATACTCTTTCTCGAGTTCTCCACGCTATAAAGGTCTTTTAGACACCCCATAAACAGACTCCGTATTTTATAAATTTAACCCCGGCCCCCTCCTCACCCCTCCCTATCTACCCTACAGCCATATCGTTCGTCTGTCCCCCGTCGAATGACCGTATAAAAAGTCAATCAACATTACGAGCTCGAGGGGATTGGTCTGAGAAAGCTCGCCGAAACGACTGTCCCAAGGTGCGGGGGTTGAGGTGGTGGGAGGGAGAAGGGGGCTGAATGAAGACACGCCAACTCACGTGAGCTCCCATTATAACTTTTGGCTCCCAGTGCTAGTTGATTAAATCCACTCGATTAATTGGGTTATACGTGTCCGACTTGGCATCGATTTTCGTAACTTCCGTAATACGTCGCGGACGACACGACATCGCGGAAAGATTATGCGCCGTCTCAGATAAGGTTGGTTAAGGATCCGAGTCCCTAATTGTAATCCTGGTCTGCGGGCCGACGTTCAACATCTCGAGCGAGGGTCGTTTTTCGGAGCTGCAATTTGCATTAACGAGACCGCGCGGAAAGTGAAATCCGCCCAGACTTCCCAAGATTTTGGCCGTGCAACGGAAAAACTTTCGGCTATGCGGCGTTCTGACGAACAAAGACGAGCTGCAATTTAGAAAGAGGCGTTTGGAGGGGGGGGGGGAAGGGGAGGATTTTCATCCAGGGCCGTGCGTAGGGTTTGTGCTCGAGGCAGAGAAATCGGGGGGCGAAAAAAGAATCAATTTTTAGTTTCTACAAATTTAAAGAAATCAAGTTTTTTGTTTTTATACATTGATTGTGAAGAGGAACTGTTATTTTAGAATAAAACTGAAATTAGAGAAACTTTGACTTAGCTTTATATTTTTTTAATTTGATGTTTTGGTTACTAGTGTGTGTCACACTTTTTATACATTCCATCGTCTAAAAATAGTGATATAAGATTTCAAATTCAAGGGGTTTTAATAATAACAAATAAATCGTGTATAAATACAAACATGGATTATTAATGATGATATTATAAATATGCATTTTCCTGCATGCCAATGAATTAATTATATGGACGAAAGTCTAATTAAATGAAAGGAACTTATAGGACATTAAATGATAGGTTCAATAGTGTATATTATTATTGATAATAAGAATCACATGAATAATTCATTTTTTGAAAACGCTTCATTGTTGAGACTTAAGAATTCATACATTTATCTGTGAACAGAGAAACTTTTGAATGAATACATGATTTGTTTCATAATGAATAGTGATGTGAAAAAGAAAAAAAGAGAATTTAAATATAATTTTATAATAGATGACTTTTACATGATTTGAATGAAAAAATTGTTATTCGATAGGTAGAGTGTCATAAAGTCAATTCTCAGGAACACAAATTTGAAAAAGAATGATTTATAAAGGGCTTATTGAGGTTGTATGACCTGAAGGAACAACAGAATATCAGAACTTCTTATCAGTTTCATTATCTTATTTAAATGATCAAAGTTCAATTTAGTATCACATAAATTTTCTGTACAGTCAAATTTTGTCAAAACTATCTACGACCAATTCCTTTTGTGTTATTCCTGCAAGATAGAGTAATTACGTCAAAAAAATCTAAATCTGAAATAAGTTACTTTCAAAACTCACAGGAAAACACTTACCTCCGATAAATTATATTAAAAGGAATTAATATACGTTCCTATTTTTTTTTTTTTTTTTGAACAAAAAGAGCGTCAATAAATGGGGTCATAGAAAGAAAATTTCTATAACCCAACAACCCTATAATCAACCTTTCACCTCTTCACCTGGAAAATTTTCTAATAGTTTTACTTTCTCCTTATTATTTTTATAATTAAAGTTTAACTAAAAATGACATACCATATGAAGAATTCGTACAATCAACTGGTTTCAAAACAATCTTTGTTTTATTCCTTATGAATGACCCTTGCAAAATAGAATAATGACGTCTGGAAAATCGAAATCTAATATCTGTCACTACTAAAACTCACAGAAAAACACATACCTTCGGAAAATTATCTTTTTAGTATTTTCATTAGAGAGATCATGCTTTTTACTATTTTCTACACACGCATAACTTTTTTCTTTTCATTCTCAATCATTTCCTTCACAGTACGAATAAATTTCAATAATCCAATCACCCTATAATCACCCCTTCCCTCCTTCACCTGCACAATTTTCTAATAGTTTTACTATCTTCTTATTATTTTTAAAACGAAATTTCAACGAAAATCACATAACATAATAAGAATTCGTGAAATCAACTCGTAAAAACAATCTTCGTTCAATTTCTTGCAACTCACTCTTGCAAAATAAAATAATTACAACAGTGAAGTCAAAATCTGAAATTTGTCAATACTAAAACTCACAGAAAAACACCTACCTCCGATAAACTATATTTTCAGTTATTTTCATTCAAAAAATAATGCTTTTTACTATTTTCTACTTACACATAATTTTTCATTTTCCATCCTCAATTTTTTTCTCCACAGTACGAATAAATTTCAATAACCCAATAACCCTATATTTCACCCTTTCACCCCTTCTCCCAGCTTACTACTCCGCCACTGAATCGACAGAAGTGCGAAAATCCCATCTTTATCGCATTTGAATAATCCGAAAGTTGATTACTTTTTAATTAAGTCTCATTGGCAATGAAATATTAATAGTGCGTAGCGGTGGAAAGCGCCCCGAGGAACACGGGAACATGGACGGCTGGAAGAGAGGGGCGCGGGGTAGGGCGGCAAAAGGTCTCCGCGAAGTCAATTTTCATTTGGGGCTTAAAGCGCGTCGGCACGCTATCATATCTGTCGAATAATAGAGCTCGGTCTTGTTCGCGCGATTGCTGTTGCTCTTTTCCTTCTTATTCTGCATTTCTTCCCTCCTTTAAGGTAAAAGTCATTTACCGGCCATGCCCGGAAAACCGCCACTCACGGACGGAAATAATACATGCCGCATCGTCCTCTTCCCGGGAAATATTCTCGGTAAAAGTAATCTCGTCCCGAGCTCTTTTTATAGGCGGTCTTGTTGAAAAGGGGACAAAAACATGACAATCTTCGCGGACCCTTGAATTGCAAAAAATGGGATCGTTCGGCTTTGGGTCGTAGCGTTCGGTAAGGTTAACCAGATTAAAAAATTGAGGTTTCTGTATAGATTGGGTAGTGAAGAGTTTCAATTGGATTGCGATATTATAAGCAAGCGCGTAAGTAGAGGGCTTCAGCGTGGAAATCTCTTCTCTAATGTTTGAAGAAAATAAGTCAAAATAATTGAAATCTTGAAGTTTTTTCAATTTGAACTCACAAGTTGGATCTGATTGTGCAAAATAAAAGACAATTGCAACAACTGAAGAATAAAATTTTTTTGTACATGAATGAAATACTCGATAATTCTGAATTTTTAATTGTATCTCTTACTCTTTATTTATAATATTATCCTTTGGTACAATTAATTCTTTTGATATATGGACTTGTATCTTCAAATGTTATGAATTTCAAATGTTAAAAAATGTAGACATACAATATTAGAAAAAAGAAAAGTTCGTAATTAAAAAATGTTATTTTATATCTTAGAAAATCAACGGTTGATGAGTGCGAAATACAAATAACTTCTCATTTTAAGAATGAACCACTTTGTTGTTAAAAATTGTTTTTGGAAAAGGAAGAATCGAAGGAGAAATATTACAAAGTATAGTAAATTATATATTATCATGATATTGACGAAAAAAAAGTATTCTAAACAATATTCTGTAGGAACTCCAATCGACAAGATTCAACATTGCGAAATAGCACTTAAAGTATGAACTCTCTATTACTTTTGTCAATTCGAAAAATTGCAAAACATTGTCCATAGTTATGTATTATGAATTGTTTCATGTTATTGATTTGGTATGTTTCATGACCTGAATTGCAATCTCGGAAATTATAAAATTAATTCTTACGAATTGTTTTTATAAAAGTAAAACTAGAAGTTTGCTGAAACGGAAAATTTGTGCTTAAAAAATTTTTTCGATGTATTGCAAAATTAACAATTAAAAAATTATAAATCACGTAATTGCTAGAATGCACATTGACAGAATAAAAAACTGTGTTGCCATGGACTTTTGCAGAAAACTTGTTTTATCGAAAACAATAAGAAATTCATGAATGTTAAATATCAACTTTTCATTCTCTCAAATGAACACCATAAGCTCATTCTTAATTTCACTATGGAAATCTGAAAATAACATAAAAAGTAGAATTTTCTAATCTTATGCAACCGAAATCAGAGATAATTCGAAACTCAATGACTTGAAAATCAGGTCAATTGTATTTCATGATAAAAAATTGTAAATGTTAAACTACAAAAAAAGAGAATGTGCAACTCGTCTGTGATCTGATAAAAAAAATTTTCCTTCTTATTTCCAAAAAAACTGTTTTTTCAAATACAAAATCAAAAAGCTTTTTATGTGACTTCGATAATAAAGACTTGCAAAAATAAGGCTACAATTTCTAAGGAAGTTCCTGATTCAAATCTTAACTTGAGATGACATCTTTCATTATAAGTTTTGCATTATATTAGAAAATTTTGTTTTTTGATTACTATTAAGAAAAGCTAGAAATTATAAAAGTTTTTTTCAAAGTTCTGACGGGAAAATGAATCTCCCATTTTCTTTTCAAAAAAATGTACCCTGGCAATGGCGGTGAGACCGAGTTGGGTCGCACTTGAGTCGCAGTTCGGTCTCATCATTTTATTTACAGATTTCGTGTGAGATGAAGTATCCCG
>JAPYZL010090961.1:0-45024 GCA_030522825.1 Platygaster orseoliae
ATTCAGACACTGAAAGCGATATCTTTCTGAAGCATATTATCGCGGGAATATTGAATGGTTTTTTGTCCGGATTTTGGTGGCGCACCCTGTATATAATTAGTTAAAGCTTTGATTTACTGATACATAGATTGATTTGAAATTTGAGTTAAAGTGATCATTTGGGTGATCATTGAAATTGCTTAGTTCAAAAATCATTGAAAGAAGTTATTCAGAACAACGTACGAAAGTGACGTTCATTATTCGATCACGGAGAACACTCCAACATCTATTTCTCACATTTTTGAAGCGTTGTTTCAATGCATCGTAAATTCAGTCTAGGTGTTTTATATCAAGGTTGCGATCATAATTCAAACTTCTTTTTCCCTTTCCAAAGCAGTCGCGTTTACGGCTTTTCTCCTCATACTACAAGAGAAACACTGTCCGGCGCATTGTCCAGAACTATCGACTTCATGCGTTATAAAAGTCGAAATATGACCGGAAAATTTCGTACGTATACTACCTGAAACGATTTCCGGAATTTCGAAGCATTTACGTACCAATTTCGTACGAAACGTATATTTTTGATTTTATGTTTCTGAAGTGCTCGTGATTTTTCGGTATCAATTCATGACATGGCATATTGTGAAGGAAATTTCCAATCAAGACAAATTCTGCTGGAAAGCAAATATGCAACTTATGACTTCTGTTTTTATCTTGCATTTGTGATGCTTAGTAGAAGACACATGCGCAGACAGCTTACGTTCTTCAATTCAATTTCAATTTCAACTGTGTTTATTGCTCAGAAAGCCTTTACAGTACATGAATGGCGCAACAAACAAGGCCGTTTATACAAAATCTGTCTTTGCCGTAGCGGCCGCAACAGGCGGCTCTCGTACATTATTCATTCATTATCGCACTTGTCAGAAAAAGACTGCTCGGGCTAGAGCCGAATTTTAAGTACTTATGTATTTCAATTCATTCCTTTTCATCCATCCGGAAAAATATTACAGAAAAAAACCGGGGCAGCTTACGTTCTTAAGACCATTTGCGACAATGAAGAAGAAAGGAGGAGAAGTTAAAGTCAAAAAGTCTGGAAAAAAATGGCACTTTCTCTGTCCGGTCCCTAACCGAATTTCAGCCACTAATATCGCAAAAGAAATAAATATGTCAAGGGCCAGCACGTAAGGGACAATGTTACCACTCAAGCCAAAGTTCTAGCCCTATTCTCGGGGCTCGCATGAAGTGCCCTTTTCCTCGGTTTGCTACAGCTCCCCTTCCTCTCGAGTGTTCTCTACTTCGCGCTCTGAAACACTAGCCCGTCCTGCACTCTTCAGTCCATTCACATGGCCGCCTCTTTCTTCGATTTCCCATCCCTCCTGAACGAATCCCGAGTCTCTTCTTTCTCTCGCAAGATTTCTTCCCCCCCCCCCCGGTCGAATTTCGTCCACATCGCTCTCCATTAATTGCACCAATTACAATGTTCGTTCCAAACAATTAGTAACAAACAATTCGACGAGCACCGAGAATGCATGGTGGTCTTTGTGCTCTGAAACACGTCGGGGCTCTCAATCACGATCCAACGACAAGCCGCTCGTAATTCGATTTGCAAAAATGAAATTCCTCGTCGGGATTTCATTTGACGTATTCGCGATTTCTGCTGGTCTTCCTTTTTCCGTTTTAATGGAACGGGAAATTTTTTGTTGTGGCTTGCCAGATATTTCGAACGACGAATTTCGGACGAAATTAGTGATTTTAGAGAGATAGTTCATGTTTGAGTTTATGGAGTGTCTGAACTCCATAGGAATAAACCAAAATTTTTTCTTAAATTTAAAATTGTTTCATGACCGATTCCATGAAGTTTAACTGCCACCTTCGAAAACACCTTCAAATACATTTCACGGAAGTCTAACTGTTACTTAAGTTGAATTTCGTCGTCACATTGGCGTAAAAGTACAAATGGTCTTTCATAAATCTGTCACGCGAGTTATGCACATGAATAAAATGAAGTTCACGATCCCAGGCGTGATCAATACAGTATTCGCACGTGTCAAATTTGTTTCGCGAAAAAAAATATACCGCACTTGATTCTCATGATATTTTTTTTCTTTTTGGGCAACTATTATACAGGCTCGGTAATGTCATTTGATCAAGGCTGTGCGGCGCAGCGATTATAGGGGGAAGGAAAAGAAATGTGCTGAGATGATTTCTTTTTTTTTCGCATGAAAAAGGGGGAGGAGAAGAGTTTTGGCGAGCGTAAATGATCGCGATACAATGATACATTGCATAAAGAAAGGTCGAGAAGGGCCGAGGCGTGAGAGGTCGGTGTAATTACGTATGCTGCGGCGCTTTGTATGCAGGGCTGTATTTGAAATCGGCGTTTCTTATGACCCGAATCGTTTCACGCACAATATTGTAAGATCAGCCCACATTTTTATGTGGGTTGATCATGTTTATGTTCTTTTGTCTATAAATTTAATAATAAGATTATCATTCGAAAAGATCAATCACCAGGGAATAATAATTTTAACGTCTCTGAAGTTCCAAACGTTTTAAAATGAACGAAAAATTCTTAAAAATTGTTCTAATATTCCCAATAATAGAATCAATTCAACATTAATTATATTTAACAAATAATATTTACCGCTTCTCATTATTATTCATTTTAATCATGGGTGAAAATGAAAAAAATTTGTTTTTCATTTTCGTTTATTTCATAAACGTTTGGAACTTCAGGCACATTATTTTAAGAAAAATTTTTACATTAGTTGTAAGTGCTCTGTCCGTTTAAACTAGTCAAATTTTATTCAATAAAAATACTAATTTTTATGTAATTAACTACTCACAACAGCAGAATATTAATTTGTATTTGAGAAATCATTTTTTAAATAACTACAATTAGTCAGTATTTTTCACTATCGAAATAGTTAAACGTTGACTACTACAACTGTTTATTTTAGCCTTTACAATTTGAATAGTGAAAGCATGTTTCTGTTAGGTAAGTCAGTCGGACACAATTGAGAAAAATTTTCCAAATCGATAAATAGAAACCATGAAAGTACTTTGAAATTCCTGAAATTCTCTAAGCACTCAAACAATTCGAAAAGAGCCTGGAGTATTTGAAATCCATGTAGTACTAGAAATCTGTAGAAATACTGTTTTTTAAAAAATAAATTTGACCTCCATGCATAAAACTATTCCAGAATATTATATAGTGATTCGTAGAAATACGAGATATCTATGAAAACATTAGAAAATTCTACAAAACTTCAATAATATTATAAAATTTTTCAAAAATAATAAATGTAAGCAGAGCATAAAATACTATTAATCTATGTGAATTTTACTTACTGAAAAACCTAGTACAAATATTTGAAATCTTTACTTTTTTAATCGTGAAATATTGAATTCAAAAAAGTTATACTGAGATAAAAAAATATACAATAAAATTATTGTTAGTGTGGAACTACTGAAGAAATATAAAAAATACCAAAAGCATTAGAAATCTATGGTACACTTAAAATTAAAAAAACTACTTTTTTCTGAAAAGTCTGATAAGATACAGAATATCCATTTACCTTAAAATTTCATAGTATCAAATTCCATAAGTTTATATTAATATAATTATGTTATATTGGTATTATATTGGAATTCTCAAAAATCTTTAAAAATACTCCAAATTCATGGAACTTTCGATTCCAGAACGTCGAATTCTCATAGAAACTTTTATAGAAATCCGTAAGAAATTCTAGGAAGTCCTTTCTAAAGTATAAATAATGAATAAATTAGAAAAGTACCAAAGCCCCTTTGAATAAGTAGATATTTTTGGAGATACCGTATTTTTCAAATCTTCTTAAATATTGGAATTCAATTGAGTTTTGAATTTTGAATAATCTGATATTCAAAATCTGTGAAACAATCCAAAGAAACACCAAAAATAACACAAAAATTGAAAATTTCTGGCTTTTAATTGGTGAAAATAAACATTTAAAATCGTCAAATTATAGTTATTTATTAGTTGAATAAACTGTTCCAAGAAAAGAAGCGATGATTATTTGAAAAGTAGAATAAAGCAATTTTGGATAGTTTTCGATTTTTGACTGATTCAAGAAGTTTTTTTGATTATTCAACTGAAACTGTTTTTCAGCCTTGCAAATTAGTTAAATTCAACTATGAAAAAATGAAAACTGACTATTTCTGAGTGTAAATTTCTTACCATCAATAAGTGAAAATTACTTTTTAACAACTTCAATAACAATCTCCAATTCTCTTTCAGTGAAAATCAAATTTAAAATAATCAAATTTTCATTATTTTATATTTAGACTTCGTCTATTTTCAATTGAAAAATTGAAAATCTTTCTTGATTAGTTATTTTTGATCAAGAAAGTAAAGTTACTTCAATTTGAACTATAGTATTTTACAAACTTTCAAAATAACCGAAATCTCACACTGAGAAAAAAAATTTTTAGTTTCATTTGTTTTAACTGAATTTTAGTTGGAATAGGCATCATCGAAAATTTCAGTTGTACTGATTGAATTTTTAGTCGCTTCAACTGAAAAAAAGTTGGCGCTGTTCAGTAAATGAAGTTTCTATTGAGGCCATTTTGAATTTTACTTATTACAACGGGAATTTTAGATTCCCACAACTGAATTTTTCAGTAATGGTGGTGTCATAACTGAAAAATTCAGCTGCACCATTTCTAACCTTTTTTTCAGTTAGGATAATCGAATTTTTCAGTAGCAGCTATGGCGCTAACGGAATTTTTCAGTTGGAGCAAACAAAAATTTCCGTAAAGTCAATTTTCTCGTCTTCTAATTGAAAAAATGCAGTTAAAGCAACTGAATCGTTTTTTCTCTGTGCATACATTAATATATTCATAACATATATTCAGTGGACAATTTTAAGTTTTTTTGTAGAAAAATTACAAAACGATTTTCTTTTTATTTATTCGACATGATTGTTGATCTGGAATAATCGTGAAAATTTTGATGAATTGAAAAATTTCGTGATTTTCAAGTATTTTATTTCGACAATCACGCACGCACGTGAGCAAGCCCGAAGGAGGCAGAACGAAGCAGCGGCGAAGCGAAGTTGCAAAATTACGGAGGGCGAAGAGGGCGAATGGGAAAAAGAAGTGTAAGGAAATAGAGGGCTGATTTTGAAGGGAAGGGGTACTAAAAGCGAGCCCGTGTAAAAAGGGGGAAGAGGCAGAGGTAGAAAAGGTGGGGCATAAAGGTAAAAGGGAGTCACGGCGCTTCGCTTTACCTTGTAATTTATCCACCGCGGCCCTCGGGCTATCTATCTCGTGGCATAACTCTCCTCCGGATCCCGAAAATGTCATTTTCGATCATACGAAGGGCCAAAAAAAAAGAAAAATATCAAGACCAAGTCATATTGCGTGTCCACCAACGAAATGCTTCATTGAAAAAATCGTGTTATTAATTGCACGTGAATGTAATTTTCGAAAATTCGCCTCGCTTCGGTCTGATTTTACGTGTCCGGAAATAACGCTCGCGTTTTATTTTATGATGACCATAAACGAACAAGTACGAGTTTTTCTGCGTTTTTATGGGTGACACCGAAGCGAAAAATATGCTTTTATTTGCTGTATATAGGTTTGTTGGCGAATGTTACGGAAATTTTTGTGCAATAAACAAGGATTTTCATATTGTTTACAGGACGTTTTTCGTATTACATTTCTTCGCTTTATTTTTATCTGTGTATCACTTTCTGGTAGTTGTTTTTGTGATATTAAAGTTTTTTTAAAAGAACGATTTCCAATGGAAGTATGAAATCAAGAGATCAGAACATTGCAGTTATGGAATCGATTTCAACAGTTTTTGATCGAACAGATCTACCCATCAACTTTTCACGTACATGTTTGTAGGATCAAACCTTAAAATTTCGAAAAAGGTATCCAAAAACGACATTTTACACGACATGCGTTAATTCAGTTGACCCGAAACGGAAAAAAAGGCAGAGGAAAAGTCGCAACGAGCTTTTACCTCCCGGCATGTTACGTACGTACGTTAATGCGATTAAAAAGCGAGCTAATGCGAGAGCAGTCGTACGCGCCAAGCCAATTCCGGAGATAATCGAATAATGCGTAATTGTAACTAGCTTCACGGGAAAGTTGAAAATATACTTTCAACGACTTGATTTTCATTTTGGCTGAAGTGACGGGGCGAAAGGCGCTCGTTGCCAATCTCATTGTCGAAATCCATGAAGCCCAGTAGAAAATGAATTACGTTTGCGGACGGTGTCTCGGCCACTATGTAGAACCAACTTTGACCGCGACTCTTCGCCCGGTTCAGGCTGTAATTGAAAGTGTATTTTATACGGTGGGCTTTGCTTCGGAAGTCCGTACTCAGCGCCAAACTTAATCGCCCGACGTCGCTTAAGGAGTTATATACCTTTTTCTCTAGGAAAATACAGGGTTTTTATTTATTTTTTTCAATCATGTTATCATAGTTTTATTCAAATGAGATAAAAAGTTTCATAAAGTACATTTTTGATTGAGTATTTGTATAAAACTTCGAGTGAAAATTCCGAAAATTTAGAAAAGTACACTCCTTGTCGCAGAACTTCTTCTAAAAAAATGCCATCGTGGTGAGCACGATACCTCGCTAACTACTACATTGATCAATTTGAAATTTGGAGGAGTTGTTTGTACTTATAATAGCTAGTTCGTGAACGGAGAATTCTACACACACAAATTTTTTACAGTTTTAGTGATATTTTTTCCAAAAAAGTTGATATTTTAAAGTCGAAAATTTGAGTTTTCCGCCTGAAAAAAATAGAAAGATGTGTCTGAAAAAAAATTTCTTCGTTCACAAACTAGCTATTGTTAGTACAAAGCACATATCTAAATTTCAAATTCATCGATATAGTGGTTAGCGAGATATCGTGCTCACCGCGAAAGCATTTTTTTTAATGGAGTTCTGCGGTAAGGAGTGTTCTTTCCACAATTTTCCAAATCTTCAATTGAAATTTTTATACAAAAAAAAAGATATGTTCTTTGTGAAATTTTACATTGCATTGTAATAGAATTATTGTAACATGAGTAAAAAAGAAATAAGTAAAAACCCTATCTTTCTCTAGAGAAAAAGTTATATAACCCCTTAATGTTTTAGTTGATCATTTTCATTGTTGAGCATGGTGATAATGAACGAAAAAATTAGATCGTTTCAGTGAATTCTTGATTAGCTAGTGTTGTTAGGGAAAAAGAAAAATCATTATCCCTCCTATCCAATTTCATAATTATATATTTTTACTTTATATTTTGAACTTTCAGCCATGTATTTGGCCTTCTTCAAGATCTACAAAAATTTAGTAAAAATTCAGAATGTAAATTGTAATCAAAAATTACAATATTTATATCCGTTGAAAATTTATATGAAATAAGTTGAAAATTGATTTCATATGCAATTTAGTTGATAAAACCACAAACATTGACGGTACGAAATTTCATTACAAAAATTCGCCTAACGTTAAAAAAACCTTGATTGATAAAAACTTTCCTGAGAAACTTATTGACAGAAACATTAAGAAGAGAGTTTTTATTAATTCAAAATGAATTCTAAGAAAACTGTATCTGTTATACAGACTTCTAGTTCTTTTTGTTTTTTTCATAGTATTTTGATATTTATGTATTTTCAAATATTTTCTGATGTCTTTTATGGATTTGTAATAATGATTTCTAGAAATCAACATAACTTCGATCTTTTGGCCATGTATTTGGCTCTCTTCAAGATATAAAAACATTTGGTAAAAATTTTGAACGTAAATTTTAGTCAATCTTTTTTTTCTTAAAAATGAATATAAATAAATAAAAAATTGGTTTGAACTGCCATTTAGTTGATATAACCACAAAACTTGCCGATTAGAAATTTCATAACAAAAATTTGACTAACATTAAAAAGACTTCAATAGATAATAACTTTCCTGAGAAATTTATTGATAGAAAAATAAAGAAGAGAATTATTATTAAATCCCAAATGAATGTTCAGAAAACAGTATCTTTCATACAGACTCCTAGTGCTTCTTGTTTTTTTCATATTATTTCGACATTCATGTATTTATAAATATTTTCTGGTACCTTTTATGGATTTGTAATAGTGATTTCTAGAATTCAAGGTTTTTTGAATTTTTAAGAAAATTATATTCATATCTAGTTTTTGAGCATTAACAAATTTCTAGGGAGAAATCCTAGTATTTCTTCCATGTTTTTATCACAAAGAAACTTTTAAATGATTCTTCAGTACTTTTTTAGATTGCTATGTAGATTACCAAAAGTGAACTTTCAATTAATTTTTAGTTTTACTATAAAGTATTCCCATTTATAGAGATTTTTCATATTTCATAAAGTTTTTTTTGGGAATCATAAGGTTTTCTCTCGTTTTCAAATATTTTAATAGATTGTTATTACTATCCTAGATTGCTTTATACGCTTTTTTTAACTTAATGTTCTACAATTCAAAGTTTCATAGATCGTAGTTATTTGTTTCGATTTTTCAGAAAAAATTTCTTTCAGAAAATTCTCTTGCCCCAGTAGTATTTCTTCAAAGTATATTATTTGTAAGATTTTCTAGTATTTTCATTAATTTTCATATAGGTTTCTAAAATTTAATGCTCTACGATTCATAGCTGTATAAATTTTTGACAAAATTATACCTAAATAGTTTTTGAGTATGAAAAGATTCTAATACTTATCCCATGCTTTTGGTATTTATGAAAGTTTGAAGGATTTGTAGCATTTTTGCAAGGAGAGAAATTTTTGGTTACAGCAACCATTGATATAGTTAAATATGAGACCACAAAAGTTTTGGGAAGTGCAACCAAAACTTTAGGTGTGATAACCAAATAGTTGGTTATTGCAACCTAACTATCAGTCATAAAAATTGAGCATTAGTTGCTATAACACAAGTTTTGGTTGTAGTGCCCAAAACTTTGTTGGGTCCATATTTTACTAAATAAATGGTTGCTGTAACCAAACCATTTTTCTCCGAGGGTAGAAGACTATATAGATTTCTAGAATTTTTTCTAGTTAACATCCATTGTATTTTTATTTTATATGAAAAATTGACTGTCTACAGACTTATGCACAACACTGTACCTGTCAGCTTAAATAAATTAACGCACATTATAATGACAAACCGACCATGACCGCAACTACTTTATAATTATTAACAGAAATAATTTTTCTCGTATGTTCATTAACAAAGAAAAAAATGCAAAACGCAGTTTAAAAAAGAGAATAGGATTATCTTCAGTGTCCTCAACGACTCGAGTACTTTTCTAGTATCTAGAAATCGCCTCAACATACTCGCGTTTGCCACTAATCCTTTTAGCATCTACGCGAATATTATATATTGCAAACGCCCGTACCATTTATCCGCCCGGCTCGTTTTACGGAGTCGTGAGGGCCGTTCATAATTGCCGGGGCTGATATTAATTTAGTAGCTCGTTCATATCGAAAGTAATATCAAATTCCCTGGTCAGGAAAAGTCTAATGGAAGTCGATCCGCAGTGAGTTACTGCCTTTAATTTCTCGATAATAGGAACTTCCGCAACTCGGCAAGCTTTTCAGCTTTTCGAGCTTCGCGAAGAGTTTGCGAGAGTCGTTTTCGCTCCCAATACTGGATCATCGTTTATCATGGAAAACCATGGTGAACGATAAATAATAATATAGTCAAATCGGGAAGTGTTATTTATCGTTAACTGTCAATTTCGAGTTTTTTTAATTTTCGCATGTTTCAAGATTCGACACTGGGATGCAATATTTAGTTTGTACCGGACGAAATCGCGCTGGGAGCTGTTCACTTCGCGGTAGATGTATTTGGATCGTAAAACTTGCCGGGGCATGGAATTTAAGAATCCCCCCCAAGTAAAGTGGGTCATTTCTCATAGCGCTCGGCCGAGGAAGTCTGGAAATGTTCTTGTATCTATCTTGGACTTTCTTCCACTTTCCGCTTTTAAGATCTTTTCGTTAAACTCGCGCGCTCTCTTCACTTCCACGATTCTTATATTCGCTTCACGAAAGTTTCCCGGATTAACTGACGAAATATGTTTGCCGGGCTGACGTTTGAACGTGAATTACGCGCCGTGGGGCAAAAGTCGCGAGATAAATGTTTCGTGAATTACAGAACTAATATGATAAGTCTCGGACACTCGTAGGCGCCGCTTTAATTTTTGGCCCGACTATTTGTTTACTTGCTCAACACGGAAAACTTCTCTAATGCACTTTGTTCCTGGTGATTTGTTAATTAGGGAGTAGATAAATGAAGGTGAAACCAAAATAGAAAGAATGAGACTGAATTTGTGATTTGAAAACTATTTTCTACTTTTTATTTCTTCAGCATAAACTTCTTTTCATCTTAAAAACCGAGTTAAAAACACAATCAGTAGGTCACAAACCGCTAACTACATCATCTATTTCACTCTGTAACGGTTGAATCGTCCATCAACACGACACGTGAAGCGCATAAAAACAGAACTACACTCGACCCAACTCCCCCTGTGACGGACCAATGATCTGAGTGAGACGCAGTTTTCGACGAGTGCGTGACCAATCGTGGATTAAAAAAACGCTTACATATTGGAACCCAGTGACATGTATTAAGATGTCTCTGGGACTGTTGACGAGGAATATGCTCAATTGGCGCCGGGGAATGCGAGAATGATTAGGGCGAAATGTTCGCGAAACGACATATGTTATTTCCCCAGCTATCGAATTTTTCACACGTGTCGCTAAGGCGTGGGTGGCAGACCAGCGCATATGCTGCCTTGTTCTTGGGTTAGTAAAAGTCGAGTCGTATTCGAGTTCGTCTAATTATCAATTACATAGATTACAAGTTGAAAAACAACACGGTTTCGTTGATTAATAGCCGTTTTTTTAAAAATATTCGATTCTTAAGGGAAAAATATCCTCATATACAGATATAGCTGCATGGAACATGAAACTAACAAATTTTGAAAATCTCGATTTCAAGTCGGCAGTGGCAAATACAGATAATGGAAACCGCCGAAATTTTGAAAAATTCAATTTTTCAAGTTAATTTCACGGCGAAAGTTTAAATATGCCAAAGAAAAATTTAACATTTAAATCTATACGATTTATTTTAATTTTGGATAGCAGTAATTTGTAAGAAATTTGCATGTTATATAAAGAACGAAGAAGAAAACCTACTATTGACATTTTTATTGTAAAATCATGTGGAAAATGTTACATGTAAAAGCTTCATAATAGTAACTGCCAAATCAGAAGGTTTTAAATCGGAACAGTAGAAGCTCTAAGTTGTTTTAAATTTCGACATTGTTTTCATTGCTTTAAATTTCAAAATGGAATAGTTCAATGGAACGTTTTATTATCGGATGAACTTCAAAATAGTTTGTTTTGATAGCTTAATCTTTGAATAAAAGAATACTCGTTGGTTTTTATTTTCATTTTCGAATTAAGGGAAAAATGTGTGAATAGTAATTGAACATGAGAAAAGGTGAATTCAATATACTTTTACATTTTTCTTCTGATTATTAATACATTACTCTTTGATTTATTTATATAATATATATTGATATGTGTATTTTCGTTACCATCTCTACAAGATAAAACACATAATTTGGATTAAGTAATTTGGTAGATAATGAAACTCTTTAAAGTAATGCAATCACATGGAAATAGAAAAATCAGAACTTATTCGAAACGATATTCAGTTTATTAAAAATGCTTGTGATACATGTCAGTATAATACTAATCGAAAACACTAAATAAGAATGGAAAAATCGAAGCATTGTTAAAATTTTTGGCTTGAACTCATTTAATTTTTAGTACATTTGAAAGATGATCATGAAATATAATTTCCAAAAAGTTACTTGTCTTTGAAATTTTCTTTTCTCAATTGAACCTGTAACTAGTGGGAGGTAAATGACGCCTACAATTACTGAATAATTGTCACTATAACTTTAAAAAATCATAATTCCCAAACAACAAATTTCTGCTAATAGGGGCTGCTACATAATTTTGTTTATATATATAACTATTTAAGGAAAAAATATGAAGGAAGAAAAAAATGATGCAATCCGACATTTTTGAAGTCAAAAATTTTTCGATTTTTTTTTGAAAATTACAATAGAAAAGAAAAATTTTCTTTAATGTTATGTTTTATATTTTTTTCTTTAAAAGGGATCTTTTACCTAAAAACAGGAAAAAATTTCAAAGATCCGTCGTTTTTTTGCAAAGTTATCGCATTCAAAACAAATATTAACATGCGCCAATAACGCAAAATCTAGTATTTAGCCAAATTTTCGAAAATTCCCCACGACGAAAGAACTCAAAATTAAGCAAAGAGAAAAAATACTAGTCTAATCGATTTCGATGTAAAAACTAAAAAAAAATTGTATGCAAAAAAAAACTTGACCCTGACTGCCTGGACGATTTCATTTAGACACATGTATAATATCATTTTGGGTGATCATAAATTATAATAACTTCAAAGTAAATATTGAATATCGGTATGTGTATAATTATGCGATATAATAAAATTAATCAATATTTCTAATGAAATTTTATTCACATCGTTAATAATTAAGAAATCATACCTTTCAATGATAATTATACGAGATCATATTATATATATGCATATATTTTTTGCTATAAAATAATATTGTCAATTTTAAAGAGTCCATTTTTCAGATAATAATTTATTGTTATTAGAAACAGGAGAGGATTTTCATTCAGGAAAAGAATGAGAATGTATTTTTATATCCCAAGAACAAGTTAAAACAATTAAATGCTTATGACTTGATGAAGAAAACTATTTGAAGTGATATCTGAAAATAAGGAATGAAAAAGTGCAGTTTACGATAAATAAATTAAAAAAAAATGCCGTTTCAGATATTACAATACAAAAAAAAAATGAATCTGAAAAATCTGAAGGACTTATTTTTTCAAACTTAAAAAATTATTTAATAAGTAACTGCATAATTTTAAAGACAAAGATGGAAAAAACCTCCTGTTAACTAAAACAGTGGAAAATCAAATTTCGAAAGGAATTGTAATATTATCACTCGAATACGGAAAAACTGATATTTCCTATTCTACAATTAAAAAAAATTTTGTTGATTTGCAAGCTCATAATTGCAGCATAAAAAGTTACAGAAATGAAAAAAAAATTCTTAATCGAAAATATAACGACTTGGACCTTCACAATCTGGAAAATTGAATAGATTGAACTATGAAACTGTAGTGATTGTTACTAGAAAAAAAATGATGATTTTCTCTTTAAATGCATAAAAAATCGAACAGTTCTATAATGACAAAATACTTTTCTGGAATGAAAATATTTTTTTCACAAGGGACCAAAATTTAACATCTTTAACCACACAATTTAAAATTGCGATGCCTTAATATTCGAAATTTGTAAGAATGAAGAAGTAAAAAATGGAGAATTCGTAGGTATAAACTCAACTATTCAGTAGTTCATTTCCTCAAAAACATTTTTTCTAATATTTTTTCCTTCTAATGTCTTTTCCTACTAAAAACTTTTTTCAAAAGAATGTTCCAAATGATTTTTTTCCAAAAAAATTCAGTCCCAATTTTTTTTCTTTCCAATGTTTTTTACTCATTAAAAATTATTCTCCAAAAAATTGTACCAGAAGTTTTTTTCCAAAAAATTCAGTTCAACGGAAAAAATTTCAGTTCAGTTAAAAAATGATTTTTGGTAGAAAATGATAAAATACTAAAAATTTCACAGGTCGTGTAAAATATTGACGGAAAAACAAGTGACATCGCAATAAGTTGCTTAATGAAAGAAGTTATCAGTGAAATTCAAATTTCAATTCAAATCGTACGAAAAAATTTCTGTATAAAAAATTATTTTGGAAATCTGAATGTCTAAAAAAATGATTTCTGAAAAATTTGGACTTTGGGAAAAATTAAGAGCGTAGAAAAAATTTATTTTGGGACAAGAAAGATTTAGGGACAAAAATTTTGGGAAAAGTATCCCCCACCATTCCAGTATTTAAAATACTTCAAGACGACAACCGCGTGTTCTTGAAAAACACATATCAATAACTCCTCTCACCATTATTCCTTTACAAGTTTATCATTGCCAATTCCGTATGCATTGATATAACGATTCAATTCAAATTCCTGCAGAATGATCTGCAGCCATGATTCGACTGAATCTTTGATCTAAATAGAAAGGGTAGCCGGGAATACTACCCTCTCCTGATGCAATCATCGCTTATTCATATCTATTACTCTTACATTGTACCGCAGGCACTGAGAAATTCCATTCTTCAACATCGACGTTACGCTTCATCAGAGACTTCACCATCTGGAGTTGGTAAGAGCACGATTTTTCATCTAACTCCGATGATATTCACGATTTCGGATTTTGCATTTAAATTACTGAACGCATCCTCGGAGAATACATTGATAAATTCGAAGACGAATACTGTGCAGAATAGTCCATGCACGAAATCTGAGCGAGATTTGGTAAGAAACGCGTTAAAAGGGCCCTCACGTTCGATCTATTGGGAAAGAAACGACGGGCGTCAATTCTAACGCGAGGCGAATAGCCAAGCACGTATATGTATTCGTTTCCTTCCAGTTGACACAAAAGTTACTAGAAATGGAATTTTTCTGCAAAGTTGGGTAGAGGTCATGTATGATATTATTCACAAAATTATGGATTTACAACAAACAACAGAAAAATACAATATCATTATAATAAATAACTCCCACTTAAGTAAAAATTTTTTTCTGCCATGTTCATAATACACAAGAAAACATTCGTATCGAAATGACATTCCTTTCATCTCATTACGATAGAAATGTTCATTCTTCTACCTGAGGCAAAATTATCAAAGTATTCATATTTGTCAGATCAAAGGTTCATTGGCAAAAGAAGAAGTTACCGAAAGGCAAAAGCCGAACAAGTTTAATTTAGTTGGGGGGACACCAGACAACGCGCTCGGCACATTCGACGGAGCAAGAAAACATGGAAACGCCCGGACTTTGATGGCTTTGAAATCCAATCTCGAATAACTGTGTGAAAATCGATTAGGAAGTTTATTTCAGTTTTCGCGTACGAAAAGGCTGCCTCAAATTTTTTGCGCGACTGCCAATGAATCGATTATGCTTCTTGCTTATTTTATGATGACAGGTTTTATTCTCTGCATGAGGTTAAAAACCATGCCCTTTGAGTATTTTCAAAAGTAATGCAATTTCAAACACTGCTGATTTATTTATGGTTTACAGAAGTTCGCAGAAACGTTTATGTAATAAAATACTCTATTGTTTATTAAACTTTTCTGCTTGCAATTTTAACAAGTGAACGGAAAATCAGTATTCTTTGGTAGGAGAAAAGCCATCTGCTCAGCCAATAGTATCCCGAATCCAACATGTGCAGTTTATTGTCCTTAGACCACGAATACCACGCGTTATTTGTTGCGAGACAAATGATCGAAGCCCTAAGGGCTGGGTACCTTCTCATACGAGGGTTGAAAAGTGGCGCATTTTCTTGCCCACGAACCACTCGCGTCGAAAAATTCGAGCCCCAGTAGATCTCAGGCTCTTGAAAATGTCGAGGTTACGTTAGATTGGCTGAATTACGTGTTTTATCGACCGTTTCTACTATTCGATGCTTCCTTACTTTCTCAATTTCTTTGAGTGAGAATCCTGCAAATTAAAATGTTGCGTGAAATTTTAATTTTGAGCACCAGTTTTTCGTACATTATTTTGACAATCTTTTTTGGTGCAGTAGATATTAATGAACTTCAGTAAAAATAAAAAAAAAAACAGTTGTGTAAGTATTCGAAGTGAAATAATGATTTTTACAATCATTCAAACACAATCAAGTTTTCTATGAAAACGACTGTTACAGTTCTAGAATACATTGAACAGATTTTTCCCAATAGCTTAGTATAAAGAACACTTTTTCGACCAAAGTGACCAAAAATAACCTGCGCGAATAAAATAAAATATTCTTTGTCAGGTAATTGACGATGAAAAACAAACCGCGATAAAAAATTGAGGTTTTGTCCGTTGCGTCAGGTGAAGCTGACGCTCTCGTTCACCCCGGGGTCAGAAGCAAAAAACCTACGGCCGAGAATATAACCGAGGAAAAAGCAAGGTAGTGGAGATTCGTTGAAGAATCGGATTTTATCTATCGGAGCTTCAGTTTACACATGCAAACGAGAGGAGAATCAATTTCGTTAATTAGGATTCTCTCTCATTGCTTTTCTCTCGTGATTTTGCTCCTTTTCAATTTCCCTCTCATCCGTGTCTATGTTGACTCTGCAGCCCGGTTTTTGCGCCTCATCTTTGATCCCTCCCCCTACTTTCTCTCTCGTTTACTACGTCCATTTCCCACATTTTCAACTTTTACCAAAAAACTACGAGAAAAAATCTTTGTAACGCGAACTTTTCTCGTGCGAAATGACTGACATTCTTCAAAAGCACGTTTTTTGATCCCTTTTTCTCCGCGAATCTCGTTGTTTCGTAGCGCGGATCTTAATTCAATGTCGAGGTTATTCTACACCCGCGAAGATAAGCTCATAATCGCGCCATCGCCGGAATGAACGGGGTAGCGAATGGTGTACAATCGTACGTGCCGAGCCATGCTAATACATATCTCTCTCTTTTTACGCTTCTCGCAGGCATCGTCACTCGACAAGGACGACTTGACGTGTTTCGAACAAAGACATCACTGACCCCCACGATTACCATCATCAAGGCTGCTGGATGTCCCGTTATGGTCCACAGTATTTTGGCGTCCGCCATTTAACAGCGGCGCAATAACTTCACTACGATGAAAAATAACATCTCACAGAGTCAAGATATCCATGTCACAGAAATTTCCGCATCGTTGGAAGTGTTTTGTGGAAAGACTGAAGAGATAGTTTCCTTCAGTTTGAAAATTGAGGCCTTCGAATGTACACGTTCTATCGAATTCAAATTCAATTCAACGGGCAACACTGTGCCGTGTTCCGGAGAAATTTTTTGTCATGCAAGAGAAACACCCAATTACAGTCTATGAAACAGCAAAGAACAATATCCCGCGTTTCCGGGACGTCAGTTAATGAATGAAAAGTATTTTTTCATCGCACGGAGAAGGAAACTCCGACACGCCAACGATGGGATTAGCATTAAACGTAGGGTTGTAACGAACCATGAATATGTATCAATACTGCGGAGTGTAATTCGCGTTCGGTGGCAGAACGCAGAGTTGGGAATTTGCCGAGTTGCGGAAACTTTCAGATATCGAGGAAACTCATTTTTAAAATGAAATACAGATTTCAATTTGATAATTTCATCATTAAAAGTGTCATTCAAGTGATTCAAATCTTATTTCACCTAAGCAGAGTTAAATTACTTCATGAAGTACAAAACACGACATTAGAGTTCTTGGAAAATTTCGATTCGAGCGAATCGTGTAATGAATGTAATTTGCGTGCACCTGATGATGAATCGGGAATACGCGCGTTTCGTTACTTGCACCCGTACGAATATTTTCGCATGCGACGAATCCCGGGAGATTCATAAAGGGATATTGAGTTGGCACTTGTGATCAACGGCCGAGACGAGGAGTTTGACCGACGATAAAGGCTTTGATATGCTAAATTGCGGGAATTTGATCAGAGAAGCTGGGATATTTTGGTTTGGGGTCACACATATAAGTGTGAAAAACTACGAAAAAGTTCATTAAGTTAAGTTAATTCAGGTAAGTTTTTAATTTCAACTTTTTTTTTATAATGTTTTTCCACAATCTTTACTAAATAATCTGAATTCAAAAAAATTATCTTTTTTTATCCCAAAATTTTTGACTATGGAAATAATGGAAGGCTTTGAAGATTTTACACAATAATAATAGTTTTTTCCGTAAGTTGGTTAAACTGTTCAAATTATATTCCACATCCGTCCCTGAAATACTGAAGCATGTTTTGCCCCTCAGTATATAATAACGATGAGAAAAGTGGTTGATTAACTTTTTTCTGGAGAGCAATCGTGACTTGTAAAGACGGAAACGACGTTCGTGACTGCTCAGTTTTAAGGTGAGAAACAGTCTTTCACATAATTATGTCGAGTCGCAAGCATTGGTGTCACGCTTGTAACGAATTCTTCGAATTGAATCATTGCGAGCTACAGACCTTCATAAGCCGTACATATCAAGATTATTTGTAGTAATCACTAACGTTCAGATGTTATGATTGTATGTCAGATTGATATTACATTGTTACTTTTTTAACCAGCTTCAGGTACTTCATAAAAACATGTGGTTATTGTGTCATGTTTCATCATTGGTCACGCGATAATTTTTTCGTAATTAGCTTTTATCATCATCAAAATAGTACTTGCATGTACTGTAAGATTGAAACAGCAAGTTAAATTACAAATTTGACATATGCGGTTATAATAATGTTCAGGAATCATGAAAAAAAAGGTATTGCTAATTGAATGATATAAATTAATTCAAATGAATTTCTGGATTTTTTCATAGTTATACAGTTTCCAAAATTCATTGAAGAGTAACTCATAAAAAAAGATTGAAGTCTGAGTTCGTTATCCACTTGAAATTAAATTTCGAAATAGTCGATCGGTTGAATATTGAAAAATGTTTATTATTCAATATATACAACGAAATTCAACAACAAGGAATTTCAAATTTTAGCAAGTAAACGATAATAAAAAAAAGAAAATAAATAGTGATTCTTAACTAACAAAGTGCGAAATTATAAATTTTTATGATTTGTGAAAAAAAAGTTACAAATGATAATTAAGATCTAAAATATCGAACTATAGAAGATTCATTCATACATTCATTCAAAAAAATAGAATACTCAAAAAATGTAAATTTGAACAATGAAACTCAGAACGTGTAATAAAAATTTTTGAATTTGAAAAAATCTATATAGAGTCATTCTAAATGAAATCGTCCAGGCAGTTAGGGTCAAGTTTTTCTTTTTGCATGAAATTTTTTTTTTAGTTTTTACATCGAAATCGATTGGAAACGTATTTTCTATTTTTGTTTGATTTTAAGTTCTTTCGTCGTGGGGAATTTTTGAACATTTGGCTAAATAATTGATTTTGCGCTATTAGCGCATGTTAAGTTTTTTTAAAAATGCGATAATTATGCGAAAAAATGACGGATCTTTGAAAATTTTTTTTTGTTTTTAGACAAAAGGTTCCTCTTAAAGAAAAAAATATGAAAGATGATATTTTTTCAAAAATTTTTTTCTATTGCGATTTAAAAAAAAAAAAAATCGAAAAATTTTTGACCCCAAAAATTTCGGATTGCATCAGTTTTTTTCCTTCACATTTTATTCTTAAATAGTTATATATATATAAATAAAACTATGTATTAGCCCCTTTTCGCTAAAATTCGTTGTTAGAAATTTATGATTTTTTAAAGTTATAGTGACAATTATGCAGTAATTTTAGGCTACATGTACAAAAAATGCCATCATTTCGCCAAAAATGACTCAATCGTTATGCTTTTTTTTCTCCCACTAGTTACAGGTTCAATTGAGAAAAGAAAATTTCAAAGACAAGTAACTTTTTAGGTTCAATTGAGAAAAGAAAATTTCAAAGACAAGTAACTTTTTGGAAATTATATTTCATGATCATCTTTCAAATGTACTAAAAACTAAATTAGTTGAAGCCTAAACATTTTAAAAATGCTTCGATTTTTCCATTCTTAATTTGTTTTTTCGATTAAAATTATGTATAATAAACATAAAAATAAGTAAAACGACATGACACTTGTATCCAAGATCTAAAAAATTATTAAAATAAATATAAAATTTTTCATCCCAATATTTCAGACATGCTTGAAAATATTTCCAACTACACAGATGATATTTTCGAAATTTTGTTCATTCTATACCTATTCACAAAGCGAAACTAATTTGTCACAGAAAATTTAGCTACAGGGAAACGAAAGAATTTTTTTCTGAAACATCATGAAAGTGGATAATAAAATTTTCAGTTTCAAATCAAATATTGCACATTATGAAATTAAACAAACTGGAAAAAGGCGAAATTTATGAATTGCGAGGAATAATACTTTTCATCCCACAGATTAAAATGGTTAAATAATTTCAAAATGATACAAAAGATTATTTGTGATTTAAAACCAGAAAGCTAATGATGTAAAACTTGAATATTTTTCACTTGTAATAAAAATATCAGAACTTTGTTTATGTATGTTTTTAATCAACTGAAAATTAGGGCTTTCTATGACTGTTTTATTCCATCATGAAAAATTTGAAAAATGTATTGATTATTCAGATTTATTTATACTTTTTAAATAGTCTCGAAAAATGAAGAAAAATTGAAAAGTTGTATCATTAAAAAAAAATACTGCTCTATGCCTGATAAAAATAAAATATATACAATTTTTCATCATTGTTAAAAAGTAATTTATAAAGAAAAAAAAGATTCACCCACAGTGAATAATTTATGTCATCAATATTATCTTCTATCTTTCGACTTTGAATCAAGAAGCCTTTATCGCGAGTAATAATTTATTATTTTATATTCATCAATATTTATATTCAAAATAAAATAGGAGTTAAGTGAAACTGAAAAAATTCATTCATCGTTAATTCTGATCAACACTTTCTGAATTCCATATAAAAATTATCAAAAAGCTTATCGAAACAACTCAATAAAGTCACCGTGTTTCCGTTCTTCATTATTTCCAACAACAAACGCTATAACAATCGATAAAAACCCTACTTCTACAACTCAGGCAACGTTTTTTTCTACTCCTATTTCGAGCGACTACTGTAGGGCCAGGTACGTCATTAAAATAATTATTCGAAGCTTTTATCTTCTTGGGTTATTCTTGGGAACCAACGCGCATAGGCCCGGGTCTGGATCATAATGGCCTTTTTGAATCGAGCTTCCGCAAATCTTATGAAGTTCTTTTGAAGGCTTTTGACGTGCGATGAATGCTCGAGGTGTTCTCCGTTATGGTTTATGATGAATATGTCGGGTATCGCGTTACACCGGTCGGCTTTTTTTCGCCGAATATGTAATTTGCTCAATGGAACCGCGGCGCACAGAAAATCTGGCACATCAAACAAAAACATATCGCTCGTAGATGTATTATCAAGTTCTGGTTTTTTTCATCGGATCGCACGTTTGTTCGGAGATATTAAATGGAAGGTTCTCAGACCTTGGGAACCATGTATTTGCAGAGTGAAATACTTTGAATGAAAAACGATCCATGATAGACAGAAGGTTTTTTTTTTAATTTTCTTATTTCTGAAATATTTGTAGGCTAACTGTTTATACAAATCATCGCCATTTTTCAATGACGGCAAAAAACTAGAGCAACAGCCTACATCGAGGTTAAGAAGAACCATACGCAAAGACTCCGGGATATAAATTGTCAGTAGGACTGGAATAGCGGTTTCATACGATACAAGCGTTAGTTCTAATCTGATAAATCCGCGATAACGAGTAATGAATGGAGTTTTTGTTTCTGCGCGAGCCAGATCGCTTGTAAAATAAGAGGTGATGCACCTGACGTGTGTTTGACAATGAATTATGCGCATATGCGCAAGGGAGGAAAGCGATTGGTACAGAGGCAGACTAAACGGAAGGGTTGTTTACGTGACACGGTTGCCACAGCGCGACCTCGACATTTACAAATTAGTTAATTAAATCTAGGAAATTACTATTCCCTCAACTCGCAACTTGCGTACTACGCGCAACGCTAAGAATCTTATTCGATTAGTTTCGAGACGTTTCGTCGCTTGAGATTCAGTGAGACAGGTGAATTTGAGAGATGTCGAATGTTCGGAAATATAGGTGCTATATGAATAAAATACATCACAGAAATCATATTTCATTATTTTCTTCCGTGTAAGGATTGTTTAAATGAAAGAAAAATTAATCTATGATAATTTCATATCCTCTTTCTCATTTCCACGATTTTTAAGGTTTTCTTAAATATTCGATCTGTGATTATTCCGAGTTCATTGCTGAAGTATTCACCATATAAACACGTCGTGAGCTCGTGAGTTTGTGAATCACAGAATTTACATGTAACTCCTAAGACGCGCTTCGCTCGAAATTATTAAGTGAATAATTTCTGATTAGATTTGTTCACGTGTTTTGTTCCGAAGCATTCGACCGTACGTGTATGATTAATGTTTCATGAAAACTAATTGAGATTAATGCTGGAAGTGCATTGCTCGTGACGAGTCATTTTTGCGTCTGGCATAAGTATTTAATATTTATGAAGGAGTTACATCAAACGTTACGTTTTAGAATTTCTCAAAATGTAGGGAATAGGGATAGTGAATTTTTAATGCCCAATTCATTAGCTGTGAATTCATTCCTATAGTTTTTGGATAACTTGAGAAAGATCCTTGAAATTATGGGAAATTTTTATTTTATGCCTGGATTCAATAAGATAATATCAACAATTTGCGGAACTAAATTATAGAATAAAATTTTATAAGCATCAATATACATTGTGATGAAATCTCGAAAAATAGATAATTTGGAGTTTTCTAGAATTTACTGTGTAATATTTTAAACAATCCTAATAATTTTTTAACTCGTGAAAAGCCAAAGTGAAACAAAACTAAGCTTCTATTTATTATCTTGGTAAATTTGGAGAGCTCTTTAAAATGTATTGCCATGAAAGCATCGTCAGTTCATAAATGCATTCAGTTGAATTTTACGGTTGTAATTAAGTGCATACATCAACTCATTAAGCTTGCAATAGTGCTTTCGGCACCAATGATTTCGAGGGCTTTTAACCACAAGTGAGGGAAAATTTTCATACATTCTCATGGATTTCGCTTTGAGTAATAAATGTTTATAGAAAGTTTGTGGTACGTGCTTTCAATTATTGAGTTTTGCTGGGGTAAGTAATTTCAAGTAGTTTGGCTTTAATTTAACTACCTCGCATGCAATAGTCACGATTTTTTTTAAATTTTCAATCTCAATTTACGTTATTCTGAGAGTTTTTGTAAATTTCATGAATATGGGGATTTGAAGTTAGCGATTTCGTCTCATTTTATTCATTGTCATTATTTTAAATATAGGGGAAAGTGGGGTAGTGACGGCATAGTTTTCATTCAGCATCAAAACACATAAAAAAATTGACATTTTTGATAAAACGAAAGTTAAGATAACAAGTGTAACTCAAATGCTAACAAAGTATATCGGCAGATTTAAAAAACTTTGATTCAAACTAAAAACATTAGAATCTTTAAAAAAAGTTGGTTTTCGTTATTTAGAAAAATAGTGGGGTATTGACGGCCACTCTCAAAAACCGACAAAAAATCGCACAAATATCAACAAAAATCGCTGTAAATCCTTATTGAAGGCTCTGTGAAGGAAAACAAATTGAAATTCGACATTTTTGTTATTTTAACTTTATTGATAGCTCACAAAAAGCGCAGGAGAAATAAAAAGGAAACATATTGAAAAAAAATGCCTTAAACTTAGAATGCAACGACATTAATTTTCATCGTGATCATCGAGACCTGAGTCGCAGTTACGGCATGTATAATAAGAACCCAATTGATAAGTAATAGTTACCCAACCTCTAGCGGCCGTCATTCCCTCACTGACCATATTCTGCGCAAGCATGCACTACACATAAACTATGCAAGACCCATGAAAAATTTTACTTGATTTAGAAAGCTAATATCAATAGCAACATTGTGATATATATATCTCGATTGTGTAGCTGAAAGTGTTGACGAAATAATCGATATTTTTAACACCTTATAAAACTTTCGGATAGTTGCGTATCGGCACTGGTCTGGAACTACAAGTTATAATAAATCCACACACTCAAACATCAACTTAAAAACAAGCTTATGGAATAAGCTTTTTGTCACAGTAAACGGTTTAGACCTACGTCAATTTTAAATACCGAAAATGGTGATGGCCGTCATTACCCCATGGCCGTCATTACCCCACTTTCCCCTAAATATCATTCATATTATTTCATGATTTTTAATTCGAAAAATGTCTTTTATAAGTTAAAGTTGAAAAATTTCGCATTTGAGAAAAAGCAGACTTTGATACCTGCGAATGAAAATTAGCATATAAAAAAGCTTTATCGTTCTTGAGATTTATGATTTTGAACTCTGAATATCAGAAAATCAGATACCATATTGAAATTAAAAAATTTTGGAATTATAGTTCATCGTTAAATAAATACAAATTAAGTTTAGAATTTTTAATTAAGAAAAATATATTTTGAATTGAAAATTCAGCGTTTCCAAAATTTCCAAAACGAGAAGGTAACTCGCAATAAAAACTTTCAAAATTTATAAGTACCTTCAGTTTTTCCAGAAACATATCTTATAAAAATAAAAGAGAAATTCCACATGTTTTTTACTTAAAAAAATTCAAAACCTACGGATCTATTGCTCTCTGAAAAATTATTTCACCTTTCAAAAATAGAACATTTCAAAGAAACAAGCTTTAATGAACTGTTTTTTGAATAATCGCTTAACTTGTCTTCTTAACCAACTTCCTTTTCCCTACAGCATAAAAATACACTGATTAATATCGTCGACACGACTTAATTCCTCTCTATATCCAGTTTTCCTCGTTCCAGGACAGATATTACTCGAGAGTTCTTAACACCAGAACACCATGTAGGCAGGAAAGCAGCTATTTCTTAGTTCCTTTTTTTTATATCCAAGGCTATTACGATTCTCTTTCGTTTCTATCACAATTATCGAGCCAAAGATTGTGCGATAGTGCAAATGGAAAAATATTCGCGGTAGCAATCCCGACCAGTTGGAGATTCTCTATAAATCATCGTGTTTTTCCTCTTCTTACCCGAGCGCAAAAATAACGTTGTACCAGGGAACTAATTTATCGCCTCTGAATGTAGATCATACGCAGAGCGGTGTTTTTTGAAAGGGGCATAAATAGGCATAAATGGATACAAATGGGGGTAAAGTGGAGAGGACGTGGCCGCGAAATCGCCGGGAAGTTGTTAAATTGATCCCAGTCCCCGCAGGCACTTTTCTGCATTCGTCTTTCAGGCATTCCTGATCCGACAGGGATAACTCGACGATTCGCAGCTGTGCCTCCTCGCAGTTTCAACGAAACTCCCCTGGCTGTACTTTTGGCGTAAATCACAAGATTACACGATACGTCGCAGTAAATTTTGTAATGATAAGAACTTGACGTTGCACGACTGTTGCAGATGGACTGGAGTAACGTTGAGGAGCTACGGAAATGATGGGAAATCCCAAGTGCGAATGGGTCAGGCGTGAGACTATACCTGATTTTGAGTTCTGGATTCATCAAATCAGTCATTCGGAGTTTTAGGTTATTCAAGTGTTTCCACTAATCTTTTACTCTGTTTTCGCCCTTAGTGATAGTCGGTCGTTCTGGTGACATATAAGCTAGTAGGAAGTAGAATTTATTAAATCGAAATCGTATTGTGCTCCTTTTCCAGTCGCAAAATGTAAATACGATATGGTGATTTAAAAGAACCAATTCTTTCAAAGTATTAGATTCCACTTATTGAGTCGATCAATATTTCGACCTTCAATTAGGTCATCTTCAGGATCATATACTCACAACTCTATATTAATTTGTCATATTTTCCCAATCAGGTCACAAAATGACTATCGTTTTAAATATAAATCAAATCCATTACTCTTTTCTTCTTAAGACCAATTATAAATCCCTTACATCTTTAACGAATCTTTCTAATATCAGAATAAGGTCCAAATAAACCACGTCAAAATTAATCGTAATCAGATTTACAAAAATACATTGTAATGTGGGATATATATAACTGAAATTGATTCTTCACCAATTAATCGAACAGTTTAGTCTTGGGACCTTTGAATAATATATATCCCACATTACAATGTATTTTTGTGAATCTGATTACTAGTAATTTTGACGTGGGTTATTTGGACCTTATTCTGATATTGGAAAAATTCGTTTAAGATGTAATTTGTAATTAGTCATAAGAAGAAAAAAGGAATTCATTTGATTTATATTCGAAATGATGGTCATTTTTGTGATTTGATTGCTAACAATAAGATATGACAAATTAATATGGAGTTGTGAGTATATGATCCTGAAGATGACCTAATTTATGGTCGAAATATTGATCGACTCAATAAATGGAATCTAATACTTTAAAAGAATTGGCTCTTTCAGATCACCATACATTTATATTTTACGAAGTGGAATTTGTTTTATATGAAAGATGGGATTGTTTTTTGAGAAATGCATTTTGACTTTGCCATTGTGGTTTGACTGTTTTCAACAACAATGATAGGTTTCGTATTTTTTATAAAATTGCCCTTCCTAAAATGTTGATTTTCGTAGAATGTGAACTTTTCCTGATAAGGGCCACGAATTATGGCTGAAAGCTAGAGATTTTATAAATAAATAAATGGGTTTATCTGTTTAAAACCTGTTTCTTTATTTGGCTCATTGAGATCATTGACTTGAAATACGACTGACAAAAATTTAGGGGGGGGGGCATCTTTTTTACGAATAGCTACTAAAGATAGTTGCAGCAAAAAAGTAACTGAAGTAGTGGCACTAACTAGTGATAGGTATACTACACTACAGGTCAAAAGTTTGGGTTTTTAACTTATAAAAAATCATATTTCTCCATGTTGCAAGTTTTTTACTTCCAGGGATCGAATATAAATGAATTTTGTCATGAAACTCGTATGACTTTAGTCAAAAAGAGTTTGGAAAAATTCAGATGGAGGTCTATGATAATTTCAAAATGGCAGCTGTTTGGTGAGTATTTTTTTTCAAAAAATTACATTTTTTAAAAAAGTGTCACATTCAAACCATTGATTGTTTTGTCTCTAAAAATTTACAGTTTAAGTGAACTTAATTTATAAATGAAATTTGATAAAGAATAAATTAATCAGATTATGAATTGTGAAATTCTCAGATTTTTTAATATCATCGAAAATATGTTTTTATGTTTTTTTCTCGTTTCTAACCATATTTTACGATTTTTTTGTATCTATAATTTAAAATTACCTGTTTCAGAGTAATTTTATCAAATTTCATTTCTGGATTCAGTATATTCAGACTAAAAATTCAAAAGATTGAATAATGGTTTGAAAATATAATTGTTTGAAAGAAGGAATCCGACGCACAAAACAGCTGCCATTTTGAAATTAACATTGACATTTATATAGTTATTTATGTGGATTTCCCAAAATTTCTTTAAATTCATGGCATACGAGTTGAATGAGAAAATTCATTTATATTGGATTCCTAGAAGTAAAAAACTTGCATCATAGAAAAATATGAATTTTTATAAGTAGTGAACCCAAACTTTTGACCGTTAGTTTACTAGCAATAGTTACACGAAATTATAAAAAGTTTAGAATTTCTGAAATTAGCATGAAAAAATGACTATTCTATTTTTTATATAGGAATAATGAAAAAATGAAACGTTACAGTTGTTATAGTGTCCTGACAAAACGAACAAATAATTTCTTTCTGACCAAGTTATTGTATAATGAATTATTCGACAACTTTTTGAACGGAATTTGATCGATTCGAACCAAATTTCATGGTTATCAGAAAATGATATGAAGTTGAATAAACTGCTTAATAATTTATTCAATATTTATATTTACATCGTTTTTTTTACAAATCGATCACGATACAATTTTTTATCATTCTCTGGGGTTTTTCAAAATCCATAAAAAATGATAATATGCGAAATGCATGTAATATAAATAAACAGCACCATCAGAAAAAAATTTTTTTTTGCCATCTTCGTGGGAGGAGTAAAAAATGTTGTTCTTACCATTAAAAGTTCTTATCAGGTATTTTTTAATCGTATTCTCGTCCATAAAATACAAAAAATCGTAGTCGTCAAAAAACTTAAACACCCCAATGTACCTTTCATTACATTTTAAAATTCTTTTTTCACAGTTACCTCGTACAATGGAACACAAAAGTGAAAAATTGTAAAACCTTTAATAGGAACTTCTTTGAAACTTTTAATCCATGCGTAAAGACTTGAAAGCTTCAAATGATAAGAGGTTTAGAGTGCACTCTAACAAAGTTCGTTTCTAGTTTTAAATGGTTAAGAGAACTTTTCATCGACGAAATCTAAAGCCACTTTCTTGAAAATGAAGAAAATTCAAATTCTTCGATATGTTTCTTCAACGTAGTCGAACGTAAAATGAAATTTTTCTGCTGTACTCCAGTGCTTCTTTTCATGCATTTATCGCCTTCACGTTCAACGAAAATGATCTCGAATCGTCGCGGTCAACGTCCGATTACAAATATTTATAATGCTAATTGTAAGCAAGGGCCCTCGAATCTTGGCTCCTTGATTGTCGGCGGTATTCGGGCGCGCGTGTACACATGCGCTACCGGTCTCGGTTCTCGCCAACGTATTTCCTTCTTTTTGCAGTCCTTCGTCTTGTCCCGGTGTCGCGTTCTCCCTGAAGAGAGCTGTAAGAAGAAAAAAACTCGGTACGAACACAGCACGAATTAAGTTGTATCCGCGTTCATTCCGCGAACGCGTCCGGTTCTCCAGCTTCTCCACAGCATCGTCTTCCTTTTCTTAATGCGTATCGATTCTTGTAGGCGCGACCGCTTCAACATTGCAATTTAATTACACTTCGCTCTCTGGGGAAAAAAAATGACAGATTCGATAGAACATCGGCTTTGAAATTTGCGCAGATTTTTTTGTTGAGATAGAGGCGACTGATTCCTGCAAGTTTCATGCAGATCCCGGATTGGGAATGCTTTTCAAAGAGCCGTAGTTACTGTGCATTTTTTTTTGAAGTTGCAGTTGTTATGTCAAAGACAGGAATAAAGTTGAGATAGAAAGAAGGTAATAAATATTTTTGTGAGCGCAGGAATGGAAAAAGAGAATATTGAAAAATTATGGAACCGTGGTTTTTTGAGAGGTTGGAGATTTCATGAATTTTTACTATAAGTGTTCGAAAATTGTGGTTATTCTGATTTGGAATATTATTAGGAAACTTTGCATCTGGGAGAAAATTTTTTGTGAGTTTTCAATGTCACTTTAAAACTTAGATATTGTTAAGTTCTACTATTTAAACTTACTTCAGGTTGGAAATATGAAGGCTAGAAAAAATAAAATTGTATAAAGCCAGTAAAAAAAAAGAAATTTTACAGAATTTGTGAATCAGTTGTATCTGAGTTCGAGAAAACGATAATTATTATTTATATCGATTTCAAAATATTTTGGCATGGTTTTTTCATACATTTCAGAGATTTAAATATATGAAGTAAAGGTTTAAAAAATTAGAGAAATTTTTTTTTGAAGGGTTCAAAGTCTTACGAATTTGAATTACGAGTATTCGAAAATTGAAGTTCTTGGTTATTCTGATTTGGTAAAATATTAGAAAACTTTGCATTTCGGAGAAAAATGTTTTTGTGAGTTATGAATGTCATTTTTAAACTCAGATATTGATAAGTTCTACTATTTAAACTTACTTTAGGTTGGAAACATGAAGGCTAGAAAAAATAAAACTGTGTAATGCTAGTAAAAAAAAAATGTTAGAGAAATCTTTTGATTTGTAAATCAGTTGTTTCTGAATTCGAAAAAATAATAAAAATTATTTATATCAATTTTAAAATATTTTGGCATGGTTTTTTCATACATTTTAGAGGTTTAAATATATGAAGTAGAAGTTTCAAAAAATTTGAGATATTTATTTTTTTGAAGGGTTGGAAATTTCACAAATTTGAACTATAAGTATCCGAAAATTGAAGTTATTGGTTATTCTGATTTGGAATAATATTAGAAAACTTTGCATTTGGGAGAAAAGTTTTTTGTAAGTTTTGAACGTCATTTTAAAACTCAGATATTTTTAAGATTCACTATTTAAACTTTCTTCAGATTCGAATTATAAAGGCTAGAAAAAATTAAATTGTGTAATGCTAGTAAAAAAAAAATGTTAGAGAATGATGTAATTTGTGAATCAGTTGTATCTGAACCCAAAGAAATCGTAATTATTTTTCATATCAATTTTGAAATATTTTGGAGTGTTTTTTTCATAAATGTCACAGATTGAAATTATATGAATTACAAGTTTTCAAAAATTGGAGATATTATTATATGTTGAAATGTAAGTTCAGTACTTTTCAATTTTTCTAATGAAATTTTAGACATGCGAGAAACAAGGATTTTTTTCATGGAGTTATTTAACATTGACGGTTTTTAGAATGTTTTGAAGTTGCAAATTTTAAATTAAAAGAATTCAATGTATAGAAGTCTGAAGATCTAAAATTTTTCATTTGATTTTATTATTCATTTTCAAAAATTCGGAGTGAAATAAAAAAATCATACATTTCCGAGTATGTCAATTCGAAATCACAAGTAAAATAACTGTGTCATGAAATTATGATATTTATACGATTCCATGAATGTTGTATCATTAAAAATTGTAAATTTAATTGATTTGAAGTATGAACAAATTTGAATGTACAAAATATTAATTATTCTTAACTTGATATTCAGTAAGGTTGTATAATAAACATTACAAACTTAATGACTTGTATACGTGTAAATCTGGATATTCAAAATTTGTATGGCTCAAATTCTCAAAATTTTAGGATGAGTTAGTGGAATCATTTAGGAATTTAAAATTTCTGGGACAGAAGGATCTCAATGAGTACAGAATGAAAATTATGAACTGTGTAATTCTTTATTTAACTACACGAATTTTACAATTTTCAATATTTTCAAATTTAAACTATAAAATTCATGTAATCCCGAGTGCTCATTATGTATACTAAAAATCAGTTTAGCTGTCCAAACAAACGTTCAGTTGATATATGAACATCCAGATATTTCTTCAAATTAAATTTTTTTTTTGTTTACGATCGCACAATTTAAAAGACTTCATAAAATTTTTGTTCAGTTACACAATGTTTATAACTGCTAAATGGAATTCGTTTGTCCAAATCGATATTTATAATATTTGTTCATTATAAAATCCAACCTCTAAAAGTGTGTTTATGTGATTTTAACCGATTTTAAAGTATATTACAATCTAAAAAGTTTACTGATTCCCTAAAATCCGCAAAAAATTGGAAAATCAAAACTTTTCACAATAATCGGAGTTCGAAATCAGACGATAGGGGAAAGTGAGGTAATGACGACCATAGGGTAATGACGGCCATCACCATTTTCGGTATTAAAAATTGACGTAGGTCTAAACCGTTTACTGTGACAGAAAGCTTATTCCATAAGCTTATTTTTAAGTAGATACTGAAGTGTGTGGATTTATTATAACTTGTAGTTCTAGACCAGTGCCGATACGCAACTATTCGAAAGTTTTATAAGGTGTTCAAAATATCGATTATTTCGTCAACACTTTCAGCTATACAATCGAGGTAGATATGTTAAAATGTTGCTATTGATATTAGCTTTCTACATCTAGTAAAATTTTTCATGGGTCTTGCATAGTTTATGTGTAGTACATGCTTGTGCAAAATAAGGTCAGTGGGGAAATGACGGCCACTAGAGGTGGGGTAACTATTATTTATTAATTGTGCTCTTATTATACATGCCATAACTGCGACTTAGATCTCGATGATGACGATGAAAATTAATGTCGTTGCATTCTAAGTTTAAGGCATTTTTTTCACTATGTTACCTTTTTATTTCTCTTGTGCTTTTTGTGAGCTATCAATAAAGTTGCGATAACAAAAATGTCAAATTTCAATTTGTTTTCATTCACAGAGCCTTCATTAAGTATTCACAGCGATTTGTGTTGATATTTGTGCGATATTTTGTCGGTTTTTGAGAGTGGCCGTCATTACCCCACCATTTTTCTAAATGCCGAAAACTAACAAAATTCTAAAAATTCTAATTTTTTTTAGTTTGAATCAAAGTTTTTTAAATCTGCCGATATACTTTGTTAGCATTTGAGTTACACTTGTTATCTTAACTTTCGTTTGATCAGAAACCTATATCGTCATCACCCCACTTTCCCATACTATTTCCTTAATTCCAAGCAATTTCTTAAATTGAAAATTTCATTTCACATGTGTATTTTACACGATTAACTCATTTTTTCCTTTTAACTCTCATTGACTGTAATTTAAATTCATGATCGTCGATAAAATAAAGCGAATGCAAACACTAAAAAAAGACCTCTTCACTAATTATTCGAGCGCAAGCGACCACTGCGAGAAAATAACGAAAATTTCATTCTCGCTGCTCTGCTCCTGAGTACAAATTCAAGTCATCGCTAAATAACTCCCATACTCCCAACGGCCGTTAACGTCGTCCTTAAAAGTGCCTGCAATTATTCGCGAATGTTTAATCGCAAAGGCGAATAAATTTTTATTGCGCCATCTTTTCGTGCTTAATAGCAAAGCTTATCTCCGGGTTGACCGTTGTTCGCTCTTTTGGAAACTTGATTTTACATCCTCGAACCAAAAACAAAGAGACATCGTTATTCACTATTTTCTTGGACGCGAAAAAGAGAAACGTACGCGTTGATTGCCGTTGTAAATTTTGAAAACATAAAACAATATACGTCGCGCCCAAGATTATGAACCATTAGCATAAAATCACATTGATGCCAAGTCACGAATCAACTAACTCGAGTTTGATTTGCGCGGCAGGTGACTTTAATTGCGGAAATCCAGCGGTATGCGAATAATTGCGTGGGGCGCGAGACACTTCATCATCCGTTTAATGGCATCGTCACGAACCGCACGAAGAAATCAATACGCGAAAAATCTAATTGGCAGTTATTTTTCGTGCCATGTCAACAGTGAGTTGGGATTGAAAAGCCGAAACCAGTGATGAAGAATCTGTGGAGAACTCACGAAGATTTCATATGAACGAGATTCTGAATAATTTGCCAAAAATCATTTGAACTTCAAGGTGATGAAACAATTAACGATATTTTAAAAATTGTGCAACTCTACAACATTACATGTTCTCATGTTTTCGAAGTTTCTTCCCTCAAATCTCCAATATTATCACCCTGCTGAAGATTATGAACTTTCAGGGTAAGTTCCAAACTAACGTGTTTACTGACCCGACGTATTAATTAATTTCTTAGATAGAAGAAAGTTGTTAATTTGTTCAGACATGTTGCACCGAACCGACCTGGTTTCCTAATCTTGTGTTTTATCGATTACAACGATTCTGTCCTGAAACCAAAAGCAATCGTGTTTTTTGAACAGAAATGACATTGGAGTTAATCGTCTTCTGATAAAATCTTGCTATCTCTCATATTGAATTAGTTGAAATTTGGCTGTTTATAAGAGTAGCTATTGATTTCATTGCCCAAATAGTTATTATTGTATTTATATTGTATACACAATAGTACAAAATATAAAATTTGATTTATAGAGTAAGTAAAAAAAACTAATAGGAACCAAAATTATAATAGCAACACTGAATTGTTACAAAACTGTGTTTGGAGCAATCTTGATGAAAAAAATGAGCCGTCTTTGACTTATTTAAAATAAGAACACTTCTCAAGGGAATATTCAGTAAAGAAAAAAAATACGATTCCATAACAGAAAAACGTATCACGAAACGTGCGAAATGGTGAGGTTTAGAGATAAGCCGTGAAATGCGAGGTGATCGAGCATCAAAAATGTTCATTGTTTTAGTTTATTTGGACAATTTCCTTGTTTTGCGCAAAAAATGTTTTGGAGAGGATGGCCATGACGAATTTTGCCAAGGCTATTCGGCTAATGGACGGATAAAAAGTTGCATCGACAATCTTTGACATTTTCAATCCTTTAATGCACGTCATAAGGCATTGATAACGGCGTCGGAGCTCTCGGCGAGCTTCTTCCATTTCTCAGAGCAATCTCCAAAGGCAGTGCCGTCACCGGACAATAACTTAGATAAGGGGTTTCTGGACCCACTGCAATATCGTGATTTTTCAGTCGGTCGGTCAGTATGCGTGTATTTTTTATGTCCCTTGAACGACTCATATTCACTCGGAAGTCTTTCTCTCCCAACATAACTTCTGGCGAGAACGTTCCTTTGGGTGTAAATGTAATGTTCGGTCTTTTTACGTTTCGGTTTGATATAGATTTTGAATGTTTCGTGCGATGTATATAGGTAAATAAAAGAGAAAAGAATTTTTTTTATTTTTATTTATTGGGAGCACAAGCTTTTTTTATCGAAGATGAGGTTCATTGTATGAGTTTTATGGTTATATTAAACGAAACCAAACTATGAAAGTTAAAAAATTATATGTGCAGTACTTCAGAACTTTAGTTACTGATAAAAATATTTTATGTTTTCGTTCCAGGATATCATATTTCCACAAAATTTTCTTTATGATTTAAAAGTTTCGATGAATTCATCGAATTACCTAAAAAGTCAAATGTTTTTTTGTTTTCTGAAATTTGTATGTATAAATTTTTGAAAAATTCAATCGAAGAAAATAATTTTTTAACTGAAAAATAAATCAGTAATTCCAGTCAATTTTTTATGAATATTTCTTTTATTTCTTTATATTTTCTCCATTAATTTTCAGAGTATGCGTATTCTTCACAGCTCCAAGTTTTAATAGCTTTGTGAAAAACAAGTGTTTCGTTTACTAAAACACTTTTTATGCGTATAATAGAAAAACCAAGGAATTTTATTTAACTGCAGTTGAATAAACGCGTTATAAATATAAAAATCTGTAATGAAATGTTATATCAAATCTGTTAGTATGTATTTTATTGTTACAAAAATATTTTTATTATATTCATGTCCCTTATCATAACATAGAGCAGTTTTTTGTTTGTACAGGGAAGTTGAAGTATTACAAAGAAATGTAGAATTACATATTAAACTAAGAAAACGATTACCATCTGCGATCAACTCACTAAAATTGATTTAAAAGATTATAAACATGAGCTTGAATATCAGAAAAGAATGAAAAATTAGGAATACATGAAATAAATAATTATCATTATACTTGATTTATCAATAATTTATTCAATAAAATTTCAGGACTGAAAATTGGTAAACTGAAAATCCTGACTTGTCAAAGTTTATGAAGAGATTTAAATAACCATAGATAATGAATTTGAAGAAATAAAAACTTCAATTCCATGAGTTTGAATTGAAAAATATTTGTTCGAAAACGTGATTGTAAGCACCTTATGATGACGATTAAAAAATGAAGTTTGGAAATCTTCTTTGGAATATTAAAAATTATTGTAGGCAGTTTTTAAAGTTACGAATTATAATTATATGATTGTAATACATAAATAAATGATCAACGATTTTTTTTGCATATATTTCAAGTTCTAAGGAATTCGGTAGATTTAAATAAAACTTTAAATATTTTGTTAAAATACAACTTTTTTCATATTTATAGAAACAGATTGGTATGGTCACATTACAATATTCAGAAATTGTGAGTGTATATGTACACTGAAAAGTCGGTATTGTCATGAGCACGATACTCTTTAACAATACACTATATTGTGACGAGAAGAATATGTTTTGTTACGCGAAGAATACGTATACTTACAGTAGCGAAATATTTCGTTACTGTGACGATCGTATCGTGGCAGTAGCAATCTAATATTGTGGATAGCACGATCCAGCTGTAGCACGATCCAGCTGGATTCTCATGGCAAGCTTATAATATCGTTCATAGTACGATATTATCGTTATGATGACGATACACATTCTCAGTGTACAAGATCCAATCATATTATCGTTGTAATGATTTTTTGTTGAGACATTTATTTTTTTCTGAAGTTAGTTACTTCGAAATAAACATGAGTCATAATCATTATATTTCTGTAATTTCTTATCATTTTAGAACAATGTTGGTTAATGAATAAACAAATCTGAAATATAATTATTATTTAATTTATATATTACTATTGATCATTGGATTTATTAAAATCTTTTCAAATTAATGTTCTATTCAACAAAATTAAAATAACATTTATTGAATAAATTGCGCAAATCATAACAGTATTGAAATTCTTGCAATTTCCAAGATCTGCAAATATCTGAAAATTTTTCGTATTTCCCTACTCAATTACATTTTCATCACTCAAACCTCAAAACTGACATTTGGACGTGACTTTGAGGCTATTGTGATGAAAAATTACGTTCGCAATCGTGAGCTATCGCCAATTTTGGCTTTGCCTATTCTGATCCTCGCCTCCGGCTCGGGCAAAAACGTACGGCTTCGCCAAAATTGGCTCTAGCTCCCGATTACGAAAATAACTATTATATGCAATTTTAAAAATCACTTGAATATTTGAATCTCACAAAATTCGGTAAATTTTCAAAATGTCAATGTTCTTGGAAATTTCAAAATTATAACAATTCTCAGGGTTTCTAGGGTGGGAAAAATGAAATAACTCATGATAGAACAAGAAAATCTGCTAAAATGTTCCAAATAACGTAAATTTGGAAATTACCACGTTTCACAAATCATTTGAATTTCCAATACCATATTTACGATTTTTTCACATTTTATCATTTCGTGATTTTCATCAATTATTATTCATAAAGAAGACTCAAAATTCATATAGTTCTCCAATTCATTGAATTCAAAGTTTTTTTTCGGAGAAGATGTGTGTATAGAAAGGGATGAATAGGCGGCAATTTTTGAGACTTTTATATAATTGGCTAAAATTATCACTAAACTTTACGTGCGGATTAGAAAAAAAATTGCAACACTTAGATCAATAAAATCTCACGAAAATGTGGTTTATTCAATAACAATTAAAAAAATATCGAATCATGGAACCAAACTGGTGAAATCAGTGCCCAAACTGGACCGTCTTGAAACCATGTTTGTTGACATTCCAAGCCTTATTATGCAAAAACGGTTCAACCGATTTTGACTCTTTTGTTTTAAATAAAAGCTTATGATATTCTTCTCGCTTCAAACCTACAAAATGTCGAAAAAAAATTTTCATTCAATATTTTCATTGCAAAGCAATTTTCAAAAATATTATACTTATTTTTTCTTCGTTATAATACCTGTAAAAACAGCTTGCAAGGCACACAAAAAGGTTCATTTAGAAGTAGACTAGATAATACATCAATTGAGTTTTCGTTTTTTGTTGCATATTTCACCAATTTAGTTCCACATATCGAATTTGATATCATTTTAATTGTTTTTAAAAAAACCACATTTACTTGAAATTTCATTGCTTTGAGTATTATACCTTTTTTATCAATTCACACGCAAAGTTTAGCGAAGATTTTAACCGTCTACAAGATTCCCTCTTAATCTTACGAGAATGACGAAAATTTCACTGGTGAATCAGTCTTTCATGAAAGGAGGAGAAAATGGACTGACTGAGTCCCGGGACGAAACGAGAGAAAGGCCAAGATTGGACTTCGAGACAAGGGCCGAGCAAGGGTCCCCCTGAAAAGAAGATAGGCACTCCCGGGGCAGCCGCGTGCGTGTGCAAGAAGGTCTCTGGGCATTGGATGGGCATGCACGATGCACTCACGATAACTCGGCGGAGCCTGATATCATGGCACTCTAATTGCCAGCCATTACCTACACTCGCACTAACCGCAGCGCGCCCCGACCGCAGAGTTAAATGTAGAATTAATATACCTGCCGGTACTCATTTCGCCGCTGATGCGCGTGCTTTTTTCGCTCGTGGCCCTTTAATTGTTGCTCCGAGGTATTATTATCTGCAGGGCCCGATGCTTTTTTTCTTCCACGCGGAAACTAGGTCGAGGAGACGCGAAAACCGTTGCGCGAAATGATTTACGCTGTGTCGCGATTGCGCCACGAATCGTTGTTGCGAGGCTTGCGTAATCATTCGTGAAAATATTTTCTGGATACACAATGTATCGATAAATATGATTCGCCTTTTACGGAAATCTGTAGGCAGTGAAAAGGCTAGTTCGGTCGCACGTACGGTTCATGTTGGCGATGGTTGATGATCTTTGAGGGCTTCTCGTGCATGGGGTTTGTGGGTTGGGAAAAATTTCGAGATGGAACAGATTTTGATGGGTTGATTTGAAGTAGTATTTATTTTTGAAAATATGGAATAAGTTGTTTCAAACACAAAATTTGTATGTAATCCTTTTTCCTTATTTTTAATTTATTATTTTCATGAATTGAAACGTGCAGTTTTTCCAAGTGTAGAATTGAAAAATTTCACTTGGATTTGGGACTTTAATTTTACTTTTTCTAAATTTGATGTTAGGAGTTCAAAAAAATCGAATTTCGATAATTTGTGTGTTTTAAAAAAATGAATCTCAGAAAATGCAAATTTTATGGCCAATTTTCGTGTTTTTTCACTAATTTTAGAGTTTTCCAACGGAAAATCTAACTTTTTTTGGTCGCACAGTTCTAAATTTTGGAACTCAAGCTCTTGCCGGACTCAGAAGCTTAAGAAGTTCCAAAAGTCAGACAGAAATCTCAAAAATTGCAAATTTAATGGCCAATTTTCGCGTTTTTTCACCAATTTTATAGTTTTCCAACGGAAAATCTACCTTTTTTTTGTCGCACAGTTCTACATTTTGGAACTTAAGCTCCTGCCGGACTCATAAGCTTAATTTCTATGAATTAGCCCAAAATCTTAAAAATTGCTAATTTTATGGCCAATTTTCACGTTTTTCCACCAATTTTAGAGTTTTCCAACGGAAAATATAACTTTTTTTTTGTCGCACAGTTATAAATTTTGGAACATAAGCTCCTGCTGGACTCAGAAGCTCGAGTTCCAAAAATCAGACAAAAATTCTCAAAAATTTCAAATTTCATGGCCGATTTTCGCGTTTTTTCAATAATTTAAAAGTTTTCCAACGGTAAATCTAACTTTTTTCGGTCGCACAGCTCTACATTTTGAAACTTAAGCTCCTGTCGGACTCAGAAGCTTAAGTTCCAAAAATCAGCCGAAAATCTGAAAGATTGCGAATTTAATGGCCAATTTTCACGTTTTTCTACCAATTTTAGAGTTTTTCAATGGGAAAAATCTAACTTTCTTTGGTCGCACAATTCTAAATTTTGGAACTTAAGCTCCTGCTGGACTCAGAAGCTTAAGAGGAAACCGTACAGGAAATCTTTTCGTCCTCCTTCCTCTCATTTGCTTTCCGTTCTATTCGTCTCTATCGCACTACAGCGTGTACGGTTTCCTCTTAAGTTCCAAAAATCAGCCAAAAATCTTAAAAATTGCTAATTTTATGGCCAATCTCATTTCAAAAATGAGATTTTGTTTTCAAGGAAACAAAATCTCCGTTTTATATTACACTGTAAAACATGATCGAATTTTTCTCATACGTCTATATAGAAATTTTCCTTCACTATAAGAAAATTAAATGTACATTGAAAAACAATTTTAAGATATATAAATTTATTATTCAATCATTTTTATAATAATTTAGAAATTTGAAAATTGAAAAAGGTTAGATTAATCATGATTATATTATTAGCGATTCCAATTTTAAAGATAATTAAAAATTTGACAATATTATCTTTTTCTAAATTCTCATTTCACTTGAGATTTGTTTGGAAAATAATGATTTCATGTAGCAAAATATACCTGAAAAATTAGGCAGACAAACAAGTTAGCTATCAATCTAAAGAATATTGAATAGTTCCACTGATTCAAAATATCCAGACATATATATATATATATATACCAAACTCAAAAGTTAAGACACTAACTAATTTTCAGTTCACATAAGAATAGCAGAAAATTATTAAAAAATCCGTCTCCCAGTAAAGTTTCGAATATCTCAGCATCGTAAAGATGATAATCAATTCTAACAATGCGTCAGATCGAGATTTTCACATTTTTCATTGCCAACGGCGCGGATTTACTCGTGAACCCGAAGGTTTCGCACAACACTATAAGTTGCATGTTTCGTGCCCATTGGTTCCCCTTTCGCGTGAACTTTGAAAGCTGCACACACATACCTACGAATCGTCCCTGTTCGGGCGCTAGAGAGTGTACGAAGGCTAATTAGCCCGTGTTTGAGCGAGTCCCCCCGATTGAAACGTATGATCGTACGCGCAGAATTAATCGTTTTGTGATTCGCTGCCGATAACTTTGGACACGCGAAAAAAATTCCGGTCGCGACTTTTTACTTTCGTCCCCTCGGCGATAAAAATGATCGAGTAAATTGAAAAGCAAAGGAAATTCTAGGTAATTATTGAAATCGAGGAAAACTTATGCAAGCGCGATGTTTTTCTGCGATAAGATTTTAGATAGAATGTCAAGGCTTTGGGGAGCTGAGAAAAATGGTGCTGCAAAAATGGTCGTATCTCGTGGGAAATGAGGGTGTTCAAGAAAAATGTCTTTTTTTCGTGTTATAAGTTCCTCACTGATTATTGTGCAATGGGAATAAATTAATCTGGGAAAATTAATAAATTCAACCCCCCCCCCCAAAAAAAAAAAACAAAAGATATCATCTTTCAATCACAGCGTCTGAATTCAGATGTGAATATGATAATAATGATGACAATCTCAATTCTTTGAAAACAGTAGTCAATAAAAATTTATTATCATCTCAGTACAAGAAATAATTAAAAGATAGTATCTAGAGAGCTGCTACGTCAATTGTAAAAGAATAGCAATGTATTTGGTATTGCCTATGAGTAATACTTTTCTTTTATATCATCAATGCCAAAGAAATACTGTGTCACGATGTCAATTTTATTGGAAGTAAATAATTTTACAATAAAAAATCGCGATTTCCTTATAGGCAATACCGATGAACACAGGTAAAATAATTCACGTGCGGTGCAAAGGATTTAACGAAGGAGAACAAACGATCTTGCGTGGGTGTAAAAGCGGCACAAAGCATGGGAAAAAATTAACTCGATCTAATCGGGGCTGCTATTACGCACTTTTTTATGGGTTTAATGGCTTTATCGTTGCTTGGCTAAGTGAAGAAACGTAATGTGTACTTTGAGTTCGGAAAAAGATAGCAGTAAGTGTTTCGCATAAATAGAACAGTTTCTTGGATGATACAGGATTTTGGAAACTTATTGAAAATGGAAAAAAATTTAGTTATTCAAAATAATTGTAGACTGAAATAAAATACTTAAATTTTTTTTTTAATATACGGTGCATTTAGTATCTGTCAAGTATTTCGAAAAAATCGATATTTTGCAATTCACAACCCTGAAATGTAAGTTTTGTGATTTGTTGTTAGAAAACCCTAATTTTTAGCAAAATGTTAAAAACTTCAAGGATTCCTTGAATTAATGGAAATTATTCAGAGAGTAACGATGTTAAAATTTTGTCTGACTTTCATCAACGACCATACTAAGAACATGTTAAGACAAGTATGTGTTAATAAAAAATGTGTACAACACTATGGAATAACATTGTTTAAATAAATAACGTTGTCAATGGATGGATATAAAGAAATATTGGATCAATGACGATCATCACGCAGGTATGTTCGAAATATGCAAGTCTGTCACAACCTCTTCTGAAAATGTATCAATGACAATGAGCAGTCGTTCCCTATGGCAAAATCCAACAATGTCGCAGGCATGTATGTACGCCTCGAGTGTCACAATCGTGACCCCGAGCAAACTTTGCATGCATGCGCCTACACAAGAAAAGTTCGATTGTAGCTAGCCGCTATCAGATCTTATAACGCGAAACAAATGTAAAGCACAAGGAGTGCCTGGGAACGCACTTGTGTGCCCGTGCACATGCGCCGGAAAATCCTCTCCCGCACAAAAACTCGGATCTCTTGAAAACGTGCATCATCAACAATAAATGGTACTGTAAAAGTCATGTCAAAAGTTAGTTATTTATTGTATATAGGTAATGATCACTCAGAGCCAAATTTTCATAATTTCCAAATCTTATTTAATAACGTCGACGAATATTTCGACCTTAATCAGGTCTTCTTCAGGATCAAAATTGGAATAATCATTCATACAAAAAAATCTCGTTTCTCTTACTAATTCCTTATGTTGTTTCGTCGTTCATATAAATCCTTGAAATCAGGTCAAAATCAACCCTCGTTTAGACTAAAATTGAGTCTCTTTCAGGATCAAATATGAATTTTTTAACTTCATATAGAGTAGTCTCTGTAATCTTTGAATTAGGTCAAAACGACCACCGTCGGAATCATAAACGATCACAATTCAAATGACTAATTATACATCTTATAATTTTTCAAGAAAAACCAATATCGAATGAATGTAACTCTAAGATTTCATGATCGAATTGTATGAATATCTGACGAAGAATGGAAAGTTAGTTATTCATCAACCATACAAATTATTGTTACTATCATATTCAAGGTCATGCCAACTATTGAATGTAAAATGATAACTTCATGATAAAGACTCAAAATTAAAGTAAGAATTTGACTCTCAAAAATATGCCCAAGGTTGGTTTCATTTAGGTAAAATATATTTAGGTTCAGAAACTAGATTTTGAGAAGCTTGCATTTCTGTTTTCCAAAAGAGAATTCTAGAACTATAGCAAATAAGAAATTTTTAAATTACGATTCACGAACTTCAATCGGGATTTTTTAAAATTTGCAATCCAAAATTTAGGATTCATCGTTTTATGAAAAAACATTTAAGAATTTTCAAAATCGGAGACTTGAGTACACTTGAAAAACTTCCAAAATAATGTGGGAGTCAATGAAAGCAATTATATTTTGAAATTTCTTATAATATCCGAAAATATGGACGAAAAGAATCTTCTAAAAATCCAGTTATATTACTATAAAGAACATTATGAACGAAAATGATTTCAATCATCAATATTGTGTACGAAAAAAAAAGAATTTATTCAAATCAGAGGCGCACGCAGAAAAAATTTTAGGGATGGTATTTTTAAAAATGCATGTTCTGTCTTAAAATATTTCACATATGTTTCCTAATAGTTTTAGTTCTACCAACGAATTTTCCATTTTTTCCCTTGAATATTGAGAGTTTCAAATTTAAGGAATTTTAATAAAAATTTTAATGCTTGAATGAATTTAATAAATTGAATGAATCAATTCAAAATTCAAAAATTTTCACTTGTTAACTTTTAGAACTTTGTGGAAAATATATTTTAATTAAAGAAAAAAATTTTTTCATCATATTTTTCATTTGCTGAAATTAGAAAACATCAATTCTTTCTCGTTATTAAATATACATGTAATCACTATAATTTAAATTCATGAATTATAATAATGTTGTATAAAATTTAAGAAGTTTGGAATAACAGTATTTTACATTTCTTGACACAATATACTATGTCATTCATAATTTAGTTCTTATAATTTCATTCTGTATATTTTTTCGACTATGATTTTGTTTTACAATTTTTTCACTTTTGAAATTATATGTCAAAATATCGAACTACTGTTAATATACGGAATATAAAACTTCTCACATTTTTCAAGTTGGTTTTTCTGCCTTATTTATTTTTTAATGGCTGCAAAAAAAATAGTTCGTCGACAATTTTAAGTACTTAAAAGTTTGACATCTTCAGAAGTCACAATCAGTTAAAATAGTTGAGATCCTGAAATGGAAACATTGAATGCTCAGAATTTTAAATACATTTTTATTGTTTTTCTATGCACAAATGCTTCATTGTTCAAAAAACTAGAAACCAAAAAATCAATTCCTTAGAATTTATTATATTATATAGTATTTTCTTGTGTATTACACTAGATATATTATATTTTTATAGAATTAAATGCTTACAATCAAAATTTTTATAATTTGATGTTATTTCAGTATCAAAAAAATTTTGTTATATTACATAAGTGTTCAGATGGATTCGTTTTTTTCTTGAAAGTTTTAATGCGTTATAATATATAATTTATTAATATGCATCTATTATAATTCAATATAAATAAAAGTTCAATGTGTAATTATATGCATTACGAAGATAGTTTGAAAGTTTGAAAAAGTTAATACTTTTGGTGTCGACTTGCTATTTATTTATTTTGCCTTTGTTTAAAAATGGTAATTACAATCGATATCGAACTTTTTTCTCTCAATTTGAGATATGAGAATATATTTTTGTACAATATAATTGCATTTAAATTTTCCACTCAATTGTTGAATTTTAAGAATTTTTGTTATTGAATCTACTTTATTCGGCAGTTATTATTTTTAATTTTCATTTATTCTAAATTCTACATTATTTTAAAAAAGAATATTATTGTTAGGAAGATAATAATTTTTTCTTCATTCAAATCTTCCTGAAACGACAAAAATTTCAACTTTCAAAATAAAAAGTACATATTTCTATGTCATGTTTTATGTGTGGAATTTTTGATAATTCGTCGTTAGATGTGAACTAAAAGAATTCATTTTCTCTTTCTGATTTCTGTAACGTTTACAAAGTTTACAACGTTGAAAAATCACACAAAAAATTTTTTTTAAGATTTACCATCTAAGATTCAAAACCTCAAAATAGCGAATTCAGCGAAGACCCTAAAAATCGTCGACAAAAAAAAATTCATTAAATCTTCGTCGACAAAATTCGTCGTTTTGAAAAAAGGTTGAACTTTTAAAATTTTTCTGATTGAACTTTTGTTCTGAAATTTTATTTCCTGTAGAAACGTTAATAAAAAACATTTTCATAATAATTTCAGTTCATAAGAAACGTACGAGACTAAAATATTTTCTTATAATAGTGTCACTGGTTTCTTAAGAAAATTATTTTTTTACTATAATTTATCAAGGTCGAACTTATAAGAAATTTCTAATTGTTATCAGAATTTTGCCATTTTTTATAAGAATAAAAATCACTAGTGTATAAACATGATTAAAAAATTCCTTGTTAGGGGCTTCATCGAATTTGTTTTTTCAACATTTTACATTATTTTTGCTAAATCTCAGAAAACATTTTTCATGTGATTTGTCAACGTTGTAAATTTCATAAACATAATTTTTTATGTGAAGTTATTTATTTTCGTTCGAGTTTTGGTCTCTACAATGCGCATGGATATGTTAGAAACCCTTATCGAATCGCATATTTGACATTTTACATACAAATTCCACGCATGGGGCTTCTACAGGGTGCGCCACCAAAATCCGGACAAATTCAACAAAAAATTCATTACAAATATTTGTCATGAATAAATTTATTTAAAAAAAAAACCTTTTT